>JARDWD010000127.1:0-172418 GCA_029034505.1 Ornithoptera priamus | reverse complement strand
GGCGCTGTAGCTATAACTGGTGGTAGTGTCTCTGTTGCTGCAGACCGTCTAGGTAGGTACCACCGCAAGCGCCTGTTGCAGCCGACACACAGTAATGTGCGGACATTACTGTGATCCGGTTTGAAGGGCGCTGTAGCTATAACTGGTGGTAGTGTCTCTGTTGCTGCAGACCGTCTAGGTAGGTACCACCGCAGCGCCTATTACAGCCGACAGACAGTAGTGTGGGAACATTACTGTGATCCGGTTTGAAGGGCGCTGCAGCTAATGAAATTACTGCAGTAACGAGACTCAACATCTTATGTCTGAAGGCGACTAGTATAATACATTGCTGTGTATATTATACTACTAGTTAGTACGCCGCCACGTTGTTACCATCAGGTGAACGTCCCGTTCGTGTCGTAGCTTAATTACATAAAAAAAGACCCCCTGCTTCTGGGGGGGGAAGTCAGGGTTACGAGAGATTCTTACTAAAACCTCCCTCGGTAGTCTGCGTCAGGGCATTCGGAGAGGCTCCAGGATCTCTTGCGGAACTCATCGGTGCCCCTCCACACTTAGTGTCAACACGGCTGTGGGGGAGGAGCCTAACCCCCTTAAGCACCATCGCTGAGCCACACGCTGTCCCACGCAGGTTCACTTGCCGAGCGATATTGGCCCCCACCCTCAAGGCCAGCGGAACTTCTGGACCCTATCAATCGCTTACTAGCCCGAGACTACAGGGCTGCACTAGTAATTACTTTAGCTACAGCGCCCTTCAAACCGGAACAGAGTAATGAGAATATACTGTTGGCTTACCACCAGTATACAGTTCCTGCTAGCTCCACCATACTGCTTACACAACAACCGAGTGAGGACTCACCTCCGACAGCAGCGGCAGCTTCGTGACCAGGTACTGCCACCTCGCGAACATGCTCTGCTTGCAGAGCAGCGACGGCTGACCGGTCTCCAGCTTGCCGGTGGTCGCGTTCACCACTTCCGCCGCCTGGTGTAAAGTGACAGCCCTGATGAGATCGCGTGGTGCATGATCATCCGTGCGTATATGATTGAGGAACTGCGATGTGTCGAGAGCGGTGACCACATTCCTTACCAGCGCTCGTGGGCACACGGCGCCGTGTAGTCGGCCTGAGCTACACATGACACTACTAGCGGTGGGTCTCTGTTGCCGAACAACTAGGTAGTACTGTGCCAACATTACCGTGTTCCGGTTTGGAGGGCGCTGCAGCTAGTGCAACGATACCATACTGGGGTAACGATACCCAATATCTTATGTATCGGGCGACGAGCGCAATGTGATGTAGTGGATACCATCCTAACTAGCGCCACGTTGTTATAGGCGTATCACTTACCATCAGGTGAACGTCGCGCTCGTCCTGTCTCTTAAGGACATAAAAAAAAATGGCGTGCACATCCCTGGTCACCATGTTGGTTGTCAAGCAGGAACACAGCGACACTGTTGTGGTGGTGGTAACTGGCTATGGTGGAAAGAAGCCATCAACTTTACTGGTGGTATATCAGTGTGGAGACATCTCCGTGTTCCGGTTTGAAAGGCGCCGTAGGTAGAGTAGTTATTGCGGTGACGCAACAAGTGTGCGCAATATGGTGCAGTGTACATCATAACGGGCGTATCACTTACCATCAGGTACTTGTTCGAAAAATTAAAAAAAAAAATTGATGATGAAAAACAATCGGATATTAATACATGAGAGAAGCTGAGGGCTGTCTAAAGAAATTGGGGCCAGTCTACATCCAGCAAGGGCTGATGATGTGGTAGGGGTGGTCGCTGTGAACCGTCCACCAACTGCTATGAACATGGGTGTGCTGTGAGTGAAGGTGAGGCTCACCGGCGAGGTGCAGCACCAGCACACGCTGAAGGAGGGCGCCCGCGCCGGCGTGCGCGCCTCCGTGCTGGCGGCGCGCGCCAGCATCGGCCGCTGCATCCGGTACGGCGGCGGCAGGCACGAGATGTAGTTCTCTATCCGGCCGCAGATTGCCCTGCGGACAAAACCAACGGGTCGTTTCCTCTTCATCTACAAAACCTTGGAGACGTTCGCCTGATGGTAAGTGATACCATCCATAACACGGCGAAGGTTAAAACGGTATACACCGCACCACATTGCGCTCACGCTTCAGAGATAAATCGTCCAGTCCAGTTACTGCTATAATTTCAATAGCTACAGCGCCCTTCAAACCGGAACACTGTAATGTTTGCACAGTGCCGTTAGTCGGCTGCAATAGGAGCTGCTGTAATATCAGTAAATCTAATTGCACTCGTCTCAGTCACCGCTGTAACTTCATTACCTACAGCGCCCTTCAAACCGGAACACTGTAATGTTTGCACAGTGCCGTTAGTCGGCTGCAATAGGAGCTGCTGTAATATCAGTAAATCTAATTGCACTCGTCTCAGTCACCGCTGTAACTTCACTACCTACAGCGCCCTTCAAACCGGAACACTGTAATGTTTGCACAGTGCCGTTAGTCGGCTGCAATAGGAGCTGCTGTAATATCAGTAAATCTAATTGCACTCGTCTCAGTCACCGCTGTAACTTCACTACCTACAGCGCCCTTCAAACCGGAACACTGTAATGTTTGCACAGTGCCGTTAGTCGGCTGCAATAGGAGCTGCTGTAATATCAGTAACAGCGCCTCTCAAACACTAAAACGCACACCACCGTTCAGCGCCTGCGGTGGTACCTGCACGGCATCACCTACCATCAGCTACAACTGTATGAGGGTATCTCAAAAAAAAAATTTATATTTTCAATGCATACCCTCTAATTTAGTTTGAATGCCGAAACATATGTAAACGTAATAGTTACGTAGAGTCACGGCAACCCGTGCCGACTTATATGACGGCGAGGCGGAACATCGTGGGGGTTTTAGTCGGTGCAAGTCCGACATAACCCGTCCTTGACCCCGTGAGGACGGGTAAGCGTAGGCATTTCCTTTTTTTACTCCCAACACTTATACATGTATTTTTATTTAGGCAGAATATATTAATAAAAAAAAAAAAAAAAAAAAAAAAAAAACCCGTGCCGACTTGGACCGAAAGTTTGCAGAGCTTGCGCAGTAAGCAGCGCGTGAACTGAGTGTTAATGTTCACGTCGTATCGTGTTTGTTTTTATTAGTGGTATCGTTGTTTACGTTGTGTGATCGTGTCTGCGGAGTTACGACGTTTTTAAAAAAGGACGCATAACAGGTTTCAAACTACCCTCCAATGGACAGGTGACGGCGGTTTTGCTTCACAATATTCGCGGAGTCAATTCAAGTGTCGACGTTGGTGCAATAATGCAATTCGCGAGTGCATTATCTATTGGGAATGAGCGCGTTATACTAAGTTTGGAGAAATTTGCAGAATGATGCAAACGAAACTTAAGATGCGTCTGCGCAGCGTAGATGAGTTTGCTACAAGTATAAATTAAGATAACATCTCAGACAAGCTGAGAGAGCCAGGACGACCCGGTCATTTAGCTGGTGTGGACAGAAATCTTGATAGAAAAGATGGCGATTCTTAGAAATATCCAGATGCGAAAGAGGCTGTTTATTCGGCATCCGTAATACTCTACGTCATCCCATGAGCCGTTATAAGAAACTTCATCTCCTGATCCTGAAGTAACAGACTCACAAGATTTGTCCATTCCAATCGAGAGTAAAGATCCCGATGCTGTTGAAACTTCTGTGAAGGATTTCGTTACTCCGACACTAGTGGCAGCATTGGGCAGGTGGCAGTTAAGGATGAGGGATTCTGTATTTACTGTAGAAGCACTAGGCCATAACGCTGGCGAATGTCCTAGAAGCATGTCCACCATCCAAAGAATTGGTACAGATGCTGCAACTGTCCACTGGGATGGGAAAACTGTTGCCGGATTTAGATGTGCGCAGATCTAAAGAGGATAGTCTACCAATAGTCGTTCCATCGGGAGAACTTAGCGGGCCGTCTGAACAGCAGCCCCTTCTTCAGACTACTCCAAATTGAGGAGTTTTCTCATGGAGTGGGTCCTACTCCGTGGCCCGCTACCGCTTCGTATCGACACGCAAACGAAGGTGCAGTCGCTGAAAGCGGTCAATGATATGACTGAAAAAGCTGTTAGGTTGACGAGGAACAAAAACAATATTGGATTACGTTGCGTACAGTAGCGCAGACAAGTGTATCATGATTAAAAAAAAAAAAAAAACAAACATTGAAAAGAAAATTTAATTAATAATCTCCTTTTAATTATTCATTTGTATAATAAATAATAAAATTATTAAAATAAGTGTTCTATTTATAAAATATATATTAAGCTATATTCCCCTATCGTTTCCATACAAACGTTTATGTTCAAAGTTTTCATATGGAACAAAGTAAGAGGGTATGTGTGTATTAATTTAAAAAAAAAAAAAATTATCGTTAAAGTCTGGGACACCGTAATGTACATACATGATGTATGTATACATGTGTTGCAATCACAGAATGTGCTGTACGCTCTCCCTCCCACCAGCGGCAGACCACTGTCTGCGGTGTACCCACCCGTATGGGATAATTGTTAATATATTGGCGCGAAACCTCGACCATTTCGCGCGCTTTCACATCGTCCGCCATAACCGTTCCGTTTCACGTTATTTTTTAATTTTTTTTTTTAATATATTCTTTATCTGTGGAATATTTGTATATAGTTTATTGAGGGATGCAGTCTCTACCGCTGGCGTGTTTCTTATCGATATTAAGTAAGTATTATATTTATATATATATATATATATTTATATGAAATCGGACGAGCGGGAGATTCACGTGAGAGTAAGCTCTAATTGAGATGATAAACACTGCAACACATTGTGCTCATTGCTTTGAAACATAAGATAAGCTTTGTTACCGCAGTAATTTTACTATCTACAGTACCCTCTACAAATTGTAATAATGTAAAGTTGGTTAGGATGGTATACACTACACCACATTGTGCTCATTGCTTTGAGATATAAGACGATAAGCCTTGTTACCACAGTAATTTCACTATCTACAGCACCCTCTACAAATCGTAATAATATACAGTTAGGATGATATACACTACACGACATTGTGCTCATCGCTTTGAGACATTAGATAAGTCTTGTTACCGCAGTAATTTCACTATCTACAGCACCCTTAAAATTCACAAAGCGAAATTCATTAGGATTACGTATACTGCACTACACTCTACACAAAAATATAACATGGTAGGTCTCGTTACCGCAGTAATTTTCAATATCTACAGCCCACTTCAAATTGGTACAATGTGAAACTCGCTAGGATGATACACATGGACAATCAACATCGATAGCCCATAGCCGTCCACTGCTGGATATAGGTCTCCCCCAAAGATTCGTATGGGGAGGTTCGGGCCACTTTCCACCACGCTGGCCCAATACAAGTCGAGAGCCAGAGCCTCGCCTGTTGACTGGCCGGCTGCACCACCAGCTGGCGCGGACGGCTTGGGCCCCGTGAGCTGTGGTGCGGGACCCCATTACACCCTTCAGATATTTTCTTTGTATTCGAACCCGAAACCGCTGACCGCCTACACGACCGCTAGTCCATCGCGCCTTGTCGCAATAACCGCTTCTTTAATTATACGACAGTGATTACTGGCATAATGTATCAATTGTTTCCGTTAAAAAAAAAAAAAAACTACTTTTTTTTTTCTTTTAACCTTTCCTCATACTATCTATACTAATGGTAGGGACGGATAGAGACGGTGGAGATGGTGGAGACCGTTTGGATACCCCCCGCAGCTCCTACTGCAGCCGGCGGGCAGTAGTGTGCGAACATTAATGTGATCCGGTTTGAAGGGCGCTGTAGCAAATGTGATTACTGGAGTAGTCAGACTTAATATACTGTGTCTAAGCGACTGGCACAATACGGCGCAGTGTCTGTCATCCTGACTAATTTCATGTTGTTCCAATTTGAAAGGCGTTGTAGCTAGTGACGTTACTGCAGTAATATTTTTTTTATTCACTTAAATGACGAGACGAGCGGAACTCTCACGTGATGGTAAGTGATACGCGTACACAAAATGGCGCTAGTTAGGATGACATACACTGCAACACAATGCGCTCGACGCCTGAGACATGAGACGTTGAATCTCGTTACTAGCTAGACTAACCACAGCGCCCTTCAAATCGGATCACGGTAACATATGCACACTACTACCTGTCGGCTGCAATAGACTCTGCCGTGGTAGTGTATATATCTCATGGTATAGATGTCGAGTTGTAGTTGCGTGACGTCCGCAACAATCTGAAGACTAGTAATATTATCATGCCCTTAATACCAGTTATCTGGACCGTGACTGTGTTGCAGTAACCAGCAGTTAATTGGTAATTAGATTAGACTTAACTGGCAACATCTTTACTATAGGATATATACACAACCGTTCGGTACGCTTCCTACAATTTGTACGCGAAGAACAGGTAATGTGGCGCTGGTAAGGGTATGTGCTGCATCATACTCTGCTGGTCGCCTTGATACACAACATATATATATATATATATATCATCAGCCGATGGATGCCCACTGCTGGACATAGCCCTTCCACAAAGATGTTCACATCGATCAGTCTCCACGTTGCTCGCATCCAGTGGGTATATATACATGTATTTAGTCCGATCGCTATGGAGATCTTTGTGGGAGGTTTATGTCCAGCAGTGGGCATCCATCGGCTGATGATCATGACGGTGATGATATTTAATCCGCTTAGAATGTTTACACAACATACTATACGATTATACACATTAAGTATAACTCATCATCAGCCGTCTGACGCCCACCGCTGGACATAGTCCTAACCCAAAGATCTTCACATCGATAGTCACACCAACTAATGAGGGGCTGACCAACACTACGTCTTCCGGTAACCGGTCGCCGTTTGAGGACCTTGCTGCCCATCAGCCATCAGTCCTTCGAGCGACGCGTCCTGCCCATTGCCACTTGAGGCTGCAATCCTTTGGACTACGCCAGTGACCTTTGCCCTCCCACTGATCTCCCCATTTCCGATTCGATCAGGGAAACCCCCGAGCATAGCCCTTTCCATTTGCTCTCCGCATTAAATATAACTACAAAAATATATTTAGTCTGTTGCTGTGTATATCATACTAACTAGCGCCACGTTGTGACAGGCGTATCACTTACCATCAGGTGAACGACTCGCTTGTCTCGTAGTTTTTTTTTTTTTTTTTTTAATCAATAAACAAGCGGCAGTTCACTATCGGTGAGTGATAGGTCTGGCCATACGTGGCTCGTCTCCCGAGACAAAATGTTGAGTCTCATTGCCCCACTACACTAGCTACAGCGCCCTTCAAACCGGAAATATGTACCGTAATGTTCGCACAGTACTGTCTGTCGGCTGCAATAGGCGCTGCGGTGGTACCTACCTAGACGGTCTGCAGCAACAGAGACTCTACCACCAATAATAGCTACAGCGCCCTTCAAACCGGATCACAGTAATGTTCGCACAGTACTGTCTATCGGCTGCAATAGGCGCTGCGGTGGTACCTACCTAGACGGTCTGCAGCAACAGAGACACTACCACCAGTAATAGCTGCAGCGCCCTTCAAACCGGATCACAGTAATGTCCGCACAGTACTGTCTGTCGGCTGCAATAGGCGCTGCGGTGGTACCTACCTAGACGGTCTGCAGCAACAGAGACACTACCACCAGTAATCGCTGCAGCGCCCTTCAAACCGGATCACAGTAATGTCCGCACAGTACTGTGTGTCGGCTGCAATAGGCGCTGCGGTGGTACCTACTTAGACGGTCTGCAGCAACAGAGACACTACCACCAGTAATAGCTGCAGCGCTCTTCAAACCGGATCACAGTAATGTCCGCACAGTACTGTGTGTCGGCTGCAACAGGCGCTGCGGTGGTACCTACCTAGACGGTCTGCAGCAACAGAGACACTACCACCAGTGATAGCTATCGGTCCTTCAAACCGGATCACAGTAATGTTCGCACAGTACTGTGTGTCCGCTGCAATAGGCGCTGCGGTGGTACCTACCTAGACGGTCTGTAGCAACAGAGACACTACCACCAGTAATAGCTGCAGCGCTCTTCAAACCGGATCACAGTAATGTCCACACAGTACTGTCTGTCGGCTGCAATAGGCGCTGCGGTGGTACCTACCTAGACGGTCTGCAGCAACAGAGACACTACCACCAGTAATAGCTGCAGCGCTCTTCAAACCGGATCACAGTAATGTCCGCACAGTACTGTGTGTCGGCTGCAATAGGCGCTGCGGTGGTACCTACTTAGACGGTCTGCAGCAACAGAGACACTACCACCAGTAATAGCTGCAGCGCTCTTCAAACCGGATCACAGTAATGTCCGCACAGTACTTTCTGTCGGCTGCAATAGGCGCTGCAGTGGTACCTACCTAGACGGTCTGTAGCAACAGAGACACTACCACCAGTAATAGCTGCAGCGCCCTTCAAACCGGATCACAGTAATGTCCGCACAGTACTGTCTGTCGGCTGCAATAGGCGCTGCGGTGGTACCTACCTAGACGGTCTGCAGCAACAGAGACACTACCACCAGTAATAGCTGCAGCGCTCTTCAAACCGGATCACAGTAATGTCCGCACAGTACTGTGTGTCGGCTGCAATAGGCGCTGCGGTGGTACCTACTTAGACGGTCTGCAGCAACAGAGACACTACCACCAGTAATAGCTGCAGCGCTCTTCAAACCGGATCACAGTAATGTCCGCACAGTACTTTCTGTCGGCTGCAATAGGCGCTGCAGTGGTACCTACCTAGACGGTCTGTAGCAACAGAGACACTACCACCAGTAATAGCTGCAGCGCCCTTCAAACCGGATCACAGTAATGTCCGCACAGTACTGTCTGTCGGCTGCAATAGGCGCTGCGGTGGTACCTACCTAGACGGTCTGCAGCAACAGAGACACTACCACCAGTAATAGCTGCAGCGCCCTTCAAACCGGATCACAGTAATGTCCGCACAGTACTGTCTGTCGGCTGCAATAGGCGCTGCGGTGGTACCTACCTAGACGGTCTGCAGCAACAGAGACACTACCACCAGTAATAGCTGCAGCGCCCTTCAAACCGGATCTACAGTAATGTTCGCACAGTACTGTCTGTCGGCTGCAATAGGCGCTGCGGTGGTACCTACCTAGACGGTCTACCGGACGGACCTATATATATATATATGAGCCCTTCATTATGAAAGTGGTCTAAGTGAAACACTAAAAATCTAGTTTATTCCTTTTAAATCCTAATAAATTACTATAATCAATAAGGAAATGAGACAATAAAAAGTATATGACTTACACCACTTTCAAAATCTAGGGCTCATGACGTTAAGACCCATTCACACAAGATTGAACATAAAAAGTTTAATTTCTCATGCATCGATCTGTACCATCTGTGCTGATGGCTGTTACGCATGTCACCGTTAAATGGAATAGCAACTTACCATCCCGTTCCCACGGTAATATGGTGGGTGAAAGTGGGATGACGATGTTGTCATAGCTCGTTATTAAACAATGCGGTAACCAGGTCAAGATGGTGACTGTCTCGGTACCGCCGACAAACAGTCATGCGTATTGAAGGAGGCTGTGACTGGTAAACGAGAGAATTACTCCGGTAACGGGAGTTAATGTATTGTGTATTAAGGGGACAGGCATGACGTATTACAGTGTATATCTTGACTAGCATCATTTTGTTCCAATTCGAACGGCGATGTGACTAATTACTGCGGTAACGAGAGTTAATAAGTGTATTCAGGGGACAGGCATGACGTATCAGTGTATATGTTAACTAGCGCCACGATGTTCCAATTCGAAGCGCGAAATGACTAATTACTGCGGTAATAAGATTTAACTTATATCTTTTAAGAGTATAATGTGGTGCAGTGTATATGCTCTTAACCAGCGACACATACTACAGCAGCTATTTTTTTTTATATAAAATGTATGTGGATTGGTGTTGGGTAGTTAAAAAAAATATTTCGACATTTTGTCATCCGCCATCTTGTGATCTTGATGAACTGACCGTCCCTTCCGTTTCCCAGGGCCCCTGGACATACAGTTCGAGGACGCGTTATTGCAGATCAAACCGTTCAGCAAGGCCAAGTGTCCATACGTGAAGATGACCCATTACGTGGGCTTCGATCTTTTCACCAGGTAAGAGGGAGTATGCTGTCATACATACTTGACGTGAACCTTCCATGGTATACTCTTTAATCTGGTCTCTAAGTTCTAGATCATTCCACTCAATATATTTGATCCTGAAGTCCTTGCGAAGGTATACCTGCACCCATGACGAGGATATTGAACTTGTACTAGCTGTTCCTTGCGCTGACCGTAACACCACCGCAACTCGTTTTGGAGAAGGAGCCTTTTATAATCCATTCTTAGCTGATCCCTAAACGGCAGAAGCAACATCCTCACCAAATTTTGAGTGTTCACGTCTTAGAAGTTCGGAGATCACGTGATAAGTGAATAGATATCTTCTAAGCTGTTCCTCGCTGGGTTCGCTGGCTCTAACAGCTGCACCAATCATCAATCCATTCCTAGTTGACCTGCGCCCGGCAAAAGGAGTCTCCAGGACTTGCGGCTTCAGGCATATCGTGATGAGCTTCTATATGGGACGAATCCTCTTATATATATAGATCTGAAGCCTGAGCACCACCAGAATACTGCAGGATACAGTAAGCTCATGCTGCGTAGATCGCGCTGCAAGATCGAAAGATGTAGGTGCTCCGTGATGACTGTCAATACATCAGCTCGGACCTCAGTCTACAGCGCCAGTGGAACAGGATCCTTATAATTTCCAATTTCATTAAGTCCTAAACTATTTCCAGATCTAACCCCATTGTCGCCCAAGAGCTGAAGCTGAACGACGATGAGAGCTTGTTCGCGTCCCACATAGACTTCAACTTACCCACAGTGATCTACTTCCATGCCTTCATGGAACAGGCAAAGGAAGGGTCAGCGCTCCTCATCAGAGAAGGTGAGGCAACTTATACCACCCCCACATGAACCAGCAGTTCCATCGCAACTGTTAAGATCAGCCATGGTAAATGATCAGGAAAAGAGCTGCTGTGGTACCTTCAGTGGAACATGGATGGATCTGATAGTTGACATTTCTCTACAGCGTACATGCTGAGAGGAGACACGAACATGATCATAGTGAACGCGCCACGCTTGGAAGCCGGGCCCTGGTACATCGAAGCCGCCCAGAACACCTGGTACATAGGACGGTACGCGGCAAAGTTCATCGACTACCTGGTCTCGAGGTGTGTTCATGTTCAGATCCATGTTGACTGGTGCTGGGATTCTCTTGTAGGAGACCGTCGAGAGAAGTCAATGTGATGGATAAAATTATTTCCGGTCTTCCGTTTCAGGAAGACCGGAATTTTTCCCAATTATTCCCAAAGGTGGAAGTACCACCTTCAGAATATTTCTGCTGCCAGGGGCTATTGCTTCCAAATATGATTGCCATGTCAATAGCGAAGTGGTGGTGATGTATCATCTCCTGGTACCCAGGGAGTCGCTGTGTGAACATCCTAACCCTTTATTAGTCACCGACGAAGTATTATCTGTAACTCATGGATAACCATGTCACCTCCCAGGGGGCTGAAGCTGTCGATGACCCATTTTATTGGACACAGTCTGGGAGCACAGGCTGCCGGTGTAGCTGGTAGTTCGATTACATCTGGTGAGTTGGTAAACAGTCCACGGATATCCTTTTCCACCGTCGAAGAATCACAGGAACCCACTGGATGCGAGCAATACAAGAGCGATCGATGTGGAGATCTTTGGGGGAGGGAGGCTTATGTCCAGCAGTGGACGTATATCCGCTGATGGTGACGACGATGACGAGTTAACCAGGTATATTCGTAAAACCCTACCACCAATACAACTGCACCAATTGCATCACGAAGACAGTTGAATCAAATCAATTTAATCTAACCATCACCAGCTCCTGGGGGGGATTCATCCATTGCTAGACGAACCTCCCCCAAAGACCTCTATGTTTGTGGGAGGTTCGTGAGAGGATTTGGACCATTTCCCACCACGCTAGGCTAAATGTGAGTTGGTGTGAGCCAGAGCCTCGTTTGTTGATTAGCAGGCTGCACCACGAGCTGGTGAGGTTGGCTTGGGTCCCGTGAGTTGTTGTGCGGGAACCCTTGCACCCCTACGATCCCCCTACAATCCAACCTTATCATTTGTCATTGAAAAAAAGAAGGTATGCAGATTGTAACGTCACGGTTACCACGTTACCACCACAAAATCCTTGTCATCCATTTGTCTAGGACGAGTCGCAAGGATAACTGGTCTGGATCCAGCGCTGCCGCTCTTCAACAAGGTGTCTCTGGAGCAGAGACTGGATCCATCTGACGCAGATTTCGTCGACGTAATCCACACGGACATCGGGATATTTGGTATTCATCTTCTTTTTCTCTCATTGATAAAGATCTTTAACCCATTGATTAGGGAACTGGTGGGTGGTGTTTCCGAGGGTAGGTAGCTACCACTGCAGCTTCTATTTCTGCCGCCTAACAGTACTGTGCAAACATCACTATGTTCCGGTTTGAAGGACGCAGCGGCTAATGTAATTACCTGGGTAAGAACAGCTCAGGTGTCAAGATGATGAGCATATGATGGAGTGTATGTCATGCTAATTAGCTGGATGTGGTTGTGGGCGAATTACTAATAAATGATGGTCCAGCTTATCTTGTGGGTGCGTCGACTTTCAGCTGGTAATGTGCTGGTCACTTCCGAGGAATGCGGTGGTGGTATACAGCATCTGAAGAGACCAGAAGTCTACTAAGGTTCTCTTGTTTGGATACGAAAGGGAAATCTTCGAAAAGGTATATCCTGTCTTCTGGGGCTGGTCAAGGTTGTGATGATCTTTACCTACTTTACCTCGGTGATCGTCATCAGCTTTTGGAGCGATGGCGTTCTCGGTTCGGTTCTCTATCTGATGTGGCTAATGCATGTACTACTTATTTATCATCAGCACTAAGGCTTCCAGCTGGATAGCGGATGATCACGCCGTGGGTATCCGGAGAAACCTTGCCACCATTCAAACTTCAAAACATGGCGAAATGGAACCTGGGACTAATCCTTCTTTGCTTTACTCAAATGACGATCAGATCTATTGATTTCCAGGATTCCCCGGCCCCGTTGGCCACATCGACTTTTACCCTAACGGCGGGCGGAGTCCTCAACCCGGATGCACCCTCGACGTCGTCATCCCTCAGCAATTATTCTTGAACAAATGTAAGTCGCGCGATTGGCCCGGACTTGCATGTCACTGGTGGTAAGACCTGGGAGCAGTACTGGTATACAACCAGCGGTCGGCAACATGGCTGGTTAATTTGACGGAGCCAAATGTATGATAGACTAGTATATCACTGTTCACTGGTAGTAGGTCTAAGTTGCTGGAGATCATGGTAGGTCTGCTCCGGATTGAAGGGAGTTGTAGCTTCTCTAAAATGGGTTGTGATTTGGAGATCTCGCGATGAGTCTATGGATCTCGAGATATCTCCTATAAAAATATAAACACCGCAGCTCCTATTGCAGCCGACAGGCAGCAGTGATCACACATTACTGTGTTCCGGTTTGAAGGGCGCTGTAGTTAGTGTAATTACTGGGGTAACGAGATTTAACATCCTATATCTCAAGACGGTGTATATCATCCTAACACTTGCGCTTCGTTGAATAAAAAAAACTCCTTCACTCTATATTGAGTGTGTACATGCCCCCGAGTAAGGGTAGGCCAGGTTTGCATGATGTGGTGTGTCACATATTTATACGTTAGTTCCTCTTACGGGCCAAGATTCAGAACGGTTCACCTGGTGGAAAGTAATCACTGATGACCATGGGCAGTCGCAACACCAGTTAATGGCCACGTCCAGCAGGTTTGCTGACCACTGGTTTACACGCATACTATTGCATGGCATGCGCATGCTATTGACAGCGTAATTGCTGATCTGTAGACCAGCATCACGTGACGCATTTCCACTTATCAGCCACCAACTTAAAAAGTCTACCACCAGTAAAAGTGAACAGTGTCATGATTGCTCCTCTATTCCCCAGTCTTCTGCAGCCATTGGCGGTCGTACAGGTACTACGCGGAGTCGGTACTGCGGCCCGACTCGTTCGTCGCGTCTATGTGCAACTCCTGGCAGCAGTACAGGAGAGGGGAGTGCGCCTCATCACCACAGGCCAATATGGGGTTCGGGGTCGACATAAAGTATGTTACCACACCACATTCTTTCCGTTTCCATTATCTATGGATTAGTATTCAACAAAGCAACAATACGAGCCAGACGGTTCACATGATAATAAATGATACGAGGAACCATAAAAAAAAAAAAAAAAAAAAAAAAAAAAAAAAAAAAAAAATGCAATGTTGTACACTACATCACATTGCTTATCGCCTTAACACCTGAGATGTTGAATTTCGTTAGCCCAGTAATATCACTTGCTGCAGCGCCCTACAAACCGGAACCGTCTTTCCTTAACCAACTATTCAGACAAGTTCAGCATTCAATAATACGACCATGACATAATTGTATCAAACAGCGGTGTTCGAACATTACCGTGTTCCGGTTTGAAAGGCGTTGTAGCTTGTGTAATTACTGGGGTAACTGATCAACAGTCTTACGTCTCAATGCCGCAATCGCAGGGGTACAGTCGTATACCATCACTAGCGCCACCATGTACGGGCGTATCATCTTAGCGTATCAGTGGCTCCGTCCAGCTCGTCTCATCGCTTCTTTGAATTAAAAAAAAAAATCTTTAATAAGGCACATCGAATTTAAGTCTGTACTGACGGTGGAAATGAAGAACTGAGGATCGGAACGGTACTCTCAATCTGATCGCCACACTTCAGTTTGAAGATGGCACCTGATGATGATGAGGGATGGTGACAACTGTATTATCAATTTATTGGAACGTTTTTACAATAGAAGGATATAAACTACAACTGCCGGTCGTACTCTCGGGTGTGCAGTAAACTTTACTGTGATCTTTACTAACTACTACTGCGATGCTTACTAAGTTATATATATCTTTCTCACTCCAGCGCGCGAGGAAATTACTACTTGATGACGCGCAGCGATTCACCGTACTCCATCCAATGAGGATGCGAAGACCTGAAGTAAACTTTATATGTATAAGGTCTAGAGTAGACTTTACTAGTAAGGAGTAAAAATAATTACCAATGGGGCTGACATCCCTGAGGGATAAAAGCAAAAAAAAAACAAAGTATTGTTCTTGTGTTTTTCATTTCATGTACACAACCAGCTCTTCCCCAATCGCCTTACTGTCCATAACACCCTCGCAACCCTTAACATTTCGTGAAATTCATTTCATGATGAGCTTCTTTTATTTGGTTTCGGGGGAAATCTTAAGGTACCCTGCTTGTGGGGGGAAGTCAGGGTTACACTAGATTCTTACTCATTAAAACCTCCCTCGGTGATCTGCATCAGTGCATTCGGAGAGGGTTCGAGATCTCTTGCAGAAGTCACTGATGCCCCCCACACTGTGTGAACACGTCTCTGAGGAGGAGCCTAACCCCCTTAGGCACCATCGTTCGGCCATACGCTGTCCCACGCAGGTCCGTTTGTCGAGCGATATTGGCCCCCACCCTCAAGGCCAGCGGAACTCCTTGGACCCTTTCAGACGTTTTCTCCGACAGGCAGGACTCACTACTCCTATTCTTACTAGCCCGAGACTACAGGGCTGATGATGAACTACCTCAGCAATGACAATATTCATACCGACTTTCAAGTCTTACAGACTTGGACGTCCAATATGAACAAATGATCTTTCATATATGCAGGATGTCCTTTGGGGGGGGGGGGGCTATGTCCAGCAGTGGACGTCTGTCGGCTGATGATGATGATATGCAGAATGTAGTATTACTGACGGTCTCTGTTGCTGCATTTCGTACCACCGTAGCCGACAGACAGTCATCATCATCAGCCGACAGACGTCCACTGCTGGACAGAGGCCTCCCCGAAAGATCCCCACATCGATCGATCCTGTGTCACCCGCATAACCGTGCACCAGGGGCCGTCGTTTGTAAGGTTTCATATGGGAGGACTTGGGCCACTTCCCACCACGCCATTCAAATGCGAGTAGGCGGGAGCCAGAGCCTCGTTTGTTGATTAGGATCCTGCACCGCGAGCTGGTCAGGTTGGCTTGAGTCCCATCAGTTGTTGTGTGGATACCGTTACAACCGACAGACATTAATGTGCATATATTACTTTGTACTGAACGAACCTATAGCTCAGCATTTCCCAAAGTGGTCCAGGTGGACCTTCAGGCATCCACGAGACTCGATGAGGGTATACATTGGCGTGACAGACAAATGAGGGTGCATAATTAGTTAGCAGGGGTCTATGAAAATTGGTCTATTTTGGTTAGTGTTCTATGAAAAAAAAAAGAGTGGGCACCTCTGCTGTAGCTAATGAAACTAGTGACGTAAAAACTTACCATATGTCTCATGGCGACGAGCACCATGTAACGCAGTGTATATTATCCTAACCAGTGTCGTGATGTTATGAGCAGGCGTATTACTTACCATCAGGAATGTCTCGACGTTCTATGCACATACTGTTTGATACCAGAAATAAGAACTGCGGTATTATGCGGACAGTCTGGCAATGAAGATCTACCACCAGCTATCATTGCTATGGCAGTAAGTGTGAAGATGCACTTACCTGTACAAGTGCTGCGGATGCAGCAGCGAGCCCAGCACCAGCGAGTGCAGGTATACAGGGCTGAGCAGGCACGCGAGCAGCGCACCCTGCATGCCCACAACGCACCAGCGCGCCACCTTATCCGAGCACGACATCGTCAGCAGCCGCTCACCCTGGAACACGACATTGTTTTCATCTTGCCAATAATTGAGTACTAGTAATTCCATTACTAGATTAGTGCATAAACCGTTCTAAAAAAATCTTTAAAACCTAACCATTCCACCGCTGGGACTCTGGGAATTTCTCTGCAAATGAGAGTCAAAGGCATTGTCAACCACAAACCAAGTGCAACTCGGTGGATGTCATAATCTGTTGCAACGGAAACTCGAGGTAAAGATGGCTTCGAACCTGGGCATCTTGGGTCATGGGTCATTTTACCACATCACTTAAGAGGCAGTCTTATAATGATCAATAATCCAATGATTGATATAAAAAAATCTAATTACCTGTAACACACCATCCCAAGTCTGGACAAATTGGTTGCAATTCTTCACAGGTATCGTTCCCTCTCCGGACTCTATCTTAGTCCTTAACTGCCCACGGGCCAGCCTGTAGAATATAGACAATCTTAGACACCGTAACGAATCCGACCATCTGATGGTAATTAACACTGCCCCATAACAATATGGGGTTAGTGTGATACCCAACAACATTGTGCTTGCCCGTTACCTTGAGACGAGAAGTTAAATCATATTACCGCAGTAATATCACTAGCTACAGATCTCCTCAGTACACAGTAAAGTTTACATACTGTTTGGAACTGAAATGATACCTACCTGAACATCTTCGGCAAGAGACACAAATAGTGAAACAAGAACAGCTATCACCAGTACCACCAAGACCTACCACCAGTTGTTTGGTGTTTTCACAGACTAAGCCAATGACAGAGTTGCTGTGAATGATGGAGTCTGTGTCCCGAATTCTCCAGCTCTGCTATGTTGACAGCTTGAACAGAGGGATATTGTTATGGTGGTAGGTTAACAATATGAGGGTTGTAGATAGATTGGCAAACTCATAAACAGCATGTGGTGCTGAAATCAGAGCTGGAACCTCGCAGTATACCGACCTGTTGGGATGCTTGTCGGGCTCGGACTCGCTGTGCTCGTGCGGGCTGAAGATCCTGCCGTCGCCGCAGGGTGCCGTGCTAACGTACAGATGCACCTGCCGGTTGGGCTTCAGCCGGTACCCACCGCCCGGCAGCGGCGTCAGGTCCGACTGGGGGATCGGGACAGTCGGGTCTGCCAGCATAAGAGGAGTCAGTGCTACTTTAAAGTTTTCATATATCGATATCATGGTAAATGGAAGATGCCGTCAAGGAAGGTGCCACCGCTACCCTCAATTCTCCATTCAGTGATTTTTATTTCTGTTGAAAAAAATTACTGTGTCCTAGTTAGGAAGAGCATTGTAGCTAGTTAATGTTCTGGGATAAGGAGAAGTAACATCATCATGCATCATGCAGTGTATATCATCCTAACTAGCGCCATATTGCTTGAAAGTTCTGCTCGTATCATCGTATTATATAATGTCCCCAGTAAGGAAACCCTGGGTGAGATTGAATAATGAAACTATCTCCCACCTGATGACCTGGCGTACATCAGGAGCTGAGCGTACAGATGCCTCTGGAGACACCTCCGAGCTGCGACCTAGAACATATTCCTCCTTAGTTTCCCAAGATTAGGTAAAAGGCCCAAGTTCGGTGCCAGCACCACATGCTGTATTATGTAGTCTTTTTAAACCCACATTCATGGCTGTGACTGTACTCCAGCTGATAAGAGACCCAGAGTATTCCAAGCGAGCATAATTCATCTTCAGTCTTATTTTCTGATAACCATAGGAATATTAAAAAAAAAAACTGATGATAGTATAGACGTAACTTCCTGTTTAATTAAACCAAAAAGACATTTTCGTGGATCCTGGATTAAGGACTGAGAATGGTCTCTTAGCATAACCTACCAGGTCAGTGCCTAAGGTCTTTCATGTTGGAAGTTTGCGTGAGCTCAGGTGGACTTATTATAAGTAAAAGAAATATTTTGTAATGTTATAGACTAAGTATAGTTTATGTAAAGACTCTTTTTAATGGCAGAAGATGGCGATCTTGGTAGAAGTTCATGGCCAGCAGTACGCCAGGGTCTGTTTATGATGAATGGCATATCATGTTTTATAATAGATTTAGAATTTTAAATATTGCAGATTAAGACAATGTTGTAAGAAGCCGTGATATATAGATTTGTCATCATGGTCATCATCAGCCGCTGAACATCCACTGCTGGACATAGTCCTCCCCCAAAGATCTCCACATCGATTGATCCTGCGCTGCCCGCAGAACCGCCAGGCACTAGAAGTCGTCTGTAGAGGTTCACATCGGGGAGGATTTGGGCCTTTTCTCACCATGATGACCCAATGATGGTTGATGGAAGCCACAGCCTCGTTTATTGATAAAGAGGGTGCACTACGAGCAGGTGAGGTTGGCTTGGGTCCCTTGAGTTGTTATGCAGCACCTCTTACACCCCTATTAATTTGCACGACGGTCATAGTACTCGTAAGACGCAGCTTCCATTCCCGTTGCCCCTTCTCTAAGTCCCAGCAGTGGGCACACCAATAGAACCGATTATAAACAGCATGTCAACTTCCTCATTCTCCTTTTCTTCATTAGCACATTCTCTATCTCTCACCCCGTCGTTTTCTCAACACTGTTTGTCCGTGGCTTATAGACCTCACCTCCGCATGACAGTCGTTGACGGCCATCCCCCTCACCGACATGTGCTCGCCGGAGACGCACTTCGTTCCCGTCGTAACAGCTATTACCTGTAACAGGTAACAAACAGAGATACTCTTGCAAAACTTTTAGCCAATTAAGTAAGTGAAGTCATCGTCCATTAAAGGAACAATTTGTTAAATAGTATACCAGTGACCTCTATAAAATCTAAGAACGCCCACCGATGGGATTTTAGTGGGCAAACATTTTCGAAAACGTATCCACCGGAAACTCGACGTAAAATCACAGAGACCACGCTGTTTTAATAGATGGAAACAAGAAGTTAGGATAATATACAACACTGCATCAGTGTACTTCTCCCCTTGAGACGAATGATATTAAATAATGGGGGTAACAATCCCTGTAATTTCATTTACGAATACATTATATAATAGGAAGATATAAAGGAATGGGACCAGGTGTATACACCATCAGTTAAAAAGAATACCTGAGGATCGAATTGGTTTCCTCAATCTGATTACCAAACTTCAGTTTGGTGAGGGCACCTGATGATGATGATACACTACATCATGTCGTGCCGGTTTCGTTTTAAACGTAACATGTTAAGTCTCATTACCCCGGTAATTTAACATGTTACCTGTTGACTAACGTTATAGTGGAGTTCACTGACAGTTCACTAGTGTCATACCTTGGCACCTTCGACAGAATTGTTTATGGTGATAACAATCCCGGCGAGCACTTTCCTCTTGGAGTGCACCAGGTCACCGCGCATCAGCTCGTTGAACTTTTCGTTCACCAATCTGAAAATTTTTAGAATCTAGAAAAATATTTCTATCAGGTATTTACATACAATATGATGAACAGTGTAGCAGCTCGCTGGTCTGACGGTTAGAGCGTGCGGCCTTCATGTCGAAGGTTGCGGGTTCAGACCTGGTCATGTACCGATGACTAATATTTAAGTTATGTACATTTGTGAACTTAAGTAACAACAGCGGAATACAAACGGTGAAGGAAATCATCGCGAGGGAACTTTTCACCAATCCGCGTTGGGCCCGCGCAGTGACTCTGGCCCCATCGCCCTCGTGTTGAGGGTAGGCCTGCGCTCCCACAGTGGGGACGTAAATTGTCTGTTTAAAGAACAGTATATGGGCTTGAGGTATTTTCTTCATCATCACTTTTAACTTATATTTAAAAAGCTTCCGAGGCACAGTAATTAGCTATTTGGCCTGTCATCAGCACTTTTGTGTACCGGCTGCTAATATATGACAGAGAGAGAGAAAGATAGATCGATAGAGAGAAAGAGAGATATCTAGAGCGAGAGAGAAAGAGAGAGCAAGTAAGCTAAAGAAGGGTGTTACCTGGAGACAGAGGATAGCGAATGAGCTAGAGAGAAAAAGACTACGCTTGAGAGATACAGGATCTCGAGTGAACTGCTGCAGGGGTGTAAGGGTTCCCGCATAACAACTCACGGCAACTAAGCCAGCCTCACCAGCTCGTGGTGCACCCTGCTAATCAACAAACGAGGCTCTGGCTCCCACCAACCTGCATTGGGCGAGCGTGCTGGGAAATGGCCCAAACCCCTCCATAGGAACCCCTACAAACGTGACGATCTTTGAATGAGGCCTGGGTCTAGCAGTGGACGTTTATCAGCTGATGTAGTAGTAGTAATAGAGTTAACTGAATAGACAGAGAAGAGCAAGTCGGCTAGAGAGACGAGTTAAACAGAAAAAGAGCGTGAGCGAGTGAGAGAGAGAGATTGAGAAAGAAAAAATGAGCAGTGTGATGATATCTAAGACAAAAGATCATCAACCAGTAGCTTCAAATTTGGTTGTGATGATTGGGATTGATCCCATATTAATCAATCCCATTTTTAATTGATAGCAAGGGGAGGAACAGGAAATACGCTTGGTGGTAATTTATACGTTTGTAATTATCTTTAGCCAGTTAGGATGTTTACACAGCAACAAAATATACTCACCTCATAGATAATTATTATAACAGTCGTTCATAAAGTTGTATAGCGGAAATGATATTTATCACAGGCTAAGGGTGGATATAATTTTTTTTTTTAAGAGCTTTCCCTTGCTATGTAGGGCAGGCAATTTTAAATAGTATTTCCATGTTGTTCTCTAGTTTTTTTTTTTTTTAAATTCCAATTCTCACTTTTTTCCGTCAAATTTTCTTTCATTCAAACTGGATATATTAATTTATAGTCATGGTGTAAACAGCTGTACAACATACTATCAGGTTGACGACTCGATCGTATAATGGACTGGACGAACCTGGAGACATGGTCAGCGAGCAGCTGCGGCAGCGGAGCCGCGAGGGGTTGCTTCTTCGGCGACACCCACACCTCGCCGAACTCCCCGAGAGCTGCCCTCGCCGCAGCCAACTTGGCCAACTTCTTACTGGATCCTGCAAAATGATATTTTTTTTATAAAGAGGCGACGAGATATATTGACCGTTCTCCTGGTGTTATATACTACTTAGAATATTATACACTACATCACATTGTACTTGTCTGCTTCATAAAATGTTCAGTCTCATTACCTGAGTAATAACACTAGCGACAGCGCCATTAAAACAGGAACACAGTAATCTCCACACAGTACTGTGTATCGGCTGCAATAGGCGCTGCGATGGTACCTACCTACCGGTCTCCTCCAGAGACTTACCACCAGTAAATGATATTAAGATCTAGAGATGATTATCAGCTCCATTATTATTGCACCCAGCTCTTGCCTCATAGAAGACAAGTTAGAGTATTTCCACTGCCACAAGGAAACATATTCAACTAACCTTTTTTTTATCGCGGAATTCTTAAGAGACACCTTGCTTCTGAGAGGAAGACAAGATTATGTGGAGCTTCTACCCACTAAAACCCCATCAGTGGTCTCCCTCAGTGCATTAGGAGGGGCACCGGTACCACCCCTGCACTCTGGCTAAAACATCCCATGGAAAGGCAAAGCCTTCAGCACCAACGCTGTGCTGCGGCAAATACAAGACCACCATGCATTTGCCGTACTCCTAAAGCTCTGAGAACCTTCACCCTCAAGGCTCACGAACTGGTAGAACCTTTTAGTCGCCTTGTACGACAGGCAGGGAGTACCTTGGTCTTATTGTTAATAGTCCAAGACTACAGAGCTGATGTTCAACTAACCTAAATAGAATTTCCATCCTTCTAAGGTTTGCCGTATTAGTGAGCTATTGCTAGTAATAATTAATCATTAATGCTGGTGGTAAGTCTCTGCTGCTGCAGATAGTCTAGGTACCACTACCCACTACCACTCTGATTTCTACCCTCAGACACTTGTGTGCCAATATTACTTTCACCCCGTATGAAGGATGCTGGAGCTAGCGAATTTGCTGAGAGAGCAACGCTTAACACATTGTCTTTAGCGGGAACGATATGGTGTAGTGTATGTCAGAAAGCGTATCACTTACCATCAGGTGAATGAGGTTGCTTCGTTGAATAAAATAAAAAACGATAAAAAAATCAAACTCACCGTAACCTTCGAACGTCCGATCCTTGATGTGGCAGACGACCTTGAAGCGCATACTGTGGCTGAGTTGAAGGGGAGCTGGTGGTGAATGCAAGAGACAAAGTTGATTATGTGGTAACTGTACAATAGTAACATGGACGGGATATCTGGCCTGAGCCTGAGCTTCGGAAAGGGAAACATCATCATAACCCAAATGTTCCGAGAACAGCTTTCGAAGAGTTGTAACCTTGCTCTGGTGGATACTTCGCCACGCAATGCCTCCAGTCCTAGCAGGGGAACCATGGTGCGTATACATCACACAGTGAAATAAAGTACACAACACTATACAGTAATGTCTGCACACTACTTCTTCGGTGGTGGTGGTGAGAGTCACTGCGCTGGTACCTGGCCGCGCTCTCCGGCGATACTGCAGATTTAACTCACCCTGTATAGAATCCAGTGGAGTACCATCGCCGTACGTACAGTGGAAGCTGAGCCCTGGATAGTTCTCGTACAGAGTGTTAATCGGGCTCTTATGGGATGGAGACGGCGTTGTCGTGCCGAAGAGCGAGCTGGTGGGAGTGGTGGGCGTGGTGCTCGTTGCTTCAGGCGCATCTGTATTATTAACACTCCTATTTAACCAGTTGAGAAAATAGTTACGCGGGGACGGGCAGGAGGGGGAAGTACCTTCGTGATCAGCGTGCGGCTTGAGCTCGGCGTTCCTCTGCTTCACCTTCATTTCGAGGCACTGGAACTCGGAGGCTGCCGACAGAGGACATCATGTTATAAAGTTTTTTTTTTATGAAAAGAGAAACTTTAAATGCATTCTTTGGGTTTAACGTGTGACGGAACAAGACAGAACAATTTCTATTTTTAATACAATATTTCTTTCTCTCTCTATCTCGCTCTATCTCTCTCTTTCTCTGTTCGTCTCTCTCTTTCTATCTTTCACTGTATCTTTATCTCATCCTCTATCTCACTCTCTCCATCTCTCACTCTCTCTTTCTCTGCCTGTATCTCTGTGCGTCTCGCTCTCTCTACAGACATTACTGTTGTTTAGTAAAATTACTACGGTAATAAATAAATATTTGCTAAGAATTAGTTTTTTTTATTTTACAAAGCGACAAGACGCGATCACCAGACGTTAAACGATACGCCCGCTTATAACTTAGCTCTAGTTAAGATGGTATGAACTACACCACATTCGTCGCTCATCGCCTAAGACATGAGATGTTGAGTATCGTTACCCCAGTAATTACACTAATTACAACGCCCTTAAAAACCGAACACAGTAATGTTTGCATACCATTACTTGGCGGCAGAGATAGGCGCTGCTATCTCCGGCAACGGAGACCTACCACCAGTAAACAAAGGCCTTCTTCCTAGCTTTGACATCCATGATTTTGAACATCGTTACCCCAGTAATTTTACTAATTACACCACCTTTCAATACACACAATAATATCAGCACACTACTGTTTGCCAGTATAATTTGGCGCTGCGATTATATCTACCTTGATGGTCTCCAGCAACCGTGATGCCAAGTATTGTCTCAATCAGTAAAAAAATTGTCGATGGTGATGAAAAATTTTTTTTTGTTGAAGAAAAAAGAACGATAGAGAAATGGAGAGGGAAAAAGAGAGAGATATATAGAAGCTCTTAAAGCGACCTACCACCAGATAAGTGGTGGAAACGAATACAAACAACCACAAAGACTATCAAACTCCAACATTCATCATCATCATTATCAGCCGATAGACGTCCGCTGCTGGACATGAGCCTCCCCAAAGATCTCCACATCGATCGATCCTGCGTTGCTCGCATCCAGCTGCTTCCCGCAACATTCACCAGAACGTCGGGTGACCTGGTGGAGGACCTGCCAGCACTAAGTCTACCGATACGCGGTCGCTATTCGATGACCTTGGTGCCCCATCGGCTGTCAGTCCTTCGAGCGATGTGTCCTGCCCATTGTCGCTTGAGGCTAGCAATTTTTGGACTATGTCGGTGAGCTTAGTTCTCCTGCGGATCTCCTCATTTCTGATTCAAAAACGCAGGCAAAGCCTGAACGTACACCCGATTCATGGTTCTTCTTTATAAAAATAAAATAAATAGCCATCTTAATATTCCCACTACTGGGACTCGGGAGTCTTTCCTCATAATGAAAGAGTCAAGGCTGTTTATACACTACCCTGGCCAAGTGCGGGTAGACGAATATTACATGTCTACGAAAGCGTTTTACTGGCGGTAAGTCTGTTGCCGGAGATCGTATAACTAGCTGCCCTAGCTACTGTAGGAGAGTAGTGGGAAAAGTAGCGAAAATGAATAAAATGTCATCTTATGTAAATTTAAGTAATGTTAATGTAAATAAATAAATAAATAGAAATGAGAAAATGTAATTAGTAGGAAGTAAATGTTTGGATAAGGTAATATAAATAAATAACAAGAATGACAACAGCCATAGAAAGAGCAGGAAGAAATATGCTACAGGGGATGATTCATTCCAGGTCCCCCCCCCCCTCTCTTCACCAGAAGCGCACACCAGGAGTCTCCAAATCTCAAGAGAGGACGAACGACAGAAAGAAATGGTATGTAGAATGATAGAGAAGAAAAGTATGGAAGATAAGTAGAGAATAAGAGAAGGAAGAACGAATGATGAGAATGAGAAATAGATACAGTATAAATGATGGTAAATGATTGATTGGATTAATAAAGGCCCTGACCCAAAACACGCAGGAGGAATGCAAAAAAAAAAAAAAAACTAGCTGCCCAATGAAATTGGAATAGAGATAGTAGAAATAGTAATTACTTGCAGAAGTCCAAAGAAATATGATAGAATAAGGAAAAGAATTGTGATAATGGAGAATAATAGAGAAATGTAAAATTAAGCAATAGAGAAAAGAGTTGCCATGTTGTGAAATTACTGAATAAAAGAATGTATAAGAGTAGATAAGAGAACTTGTAAAGGGAATCGACGAAGAAGACCTTGTCCTTATATTCGGGAGAGGAGTGCTAGAAGGAAATAGGATGGAGTATGATTGAGAATGATAATACGAAATAGAGAAATGGAATGGAGAGGAATGGAAGGAAAGGAAGAGGGGAAAGAAGAGAATCAGAAAAATGAACAAGATGATAATGATGGATGGTGGTAGGATGGAGAGTGGAGAATGCTAAAAAAAAATATTACCGTATTCCGGTTTGTACGGCGCTGTAGCTGGGGTATCAGGACTCAATATCTTATGTCTTAAAGCGAAGACCACAACATGGTAGAGTATGATATTCCAAGTAGAGACACATTGCTATGGTCAGGCGTATTACTTAACATCAGGTCACACTCGTACCGTCTCTTCGTTAAATATCCATTCATCATCATAATCAACCTTTGTTTATCCACTGCTGGATATACGCCTTCCCCAACATCTTCCACCACGAATAAAAAAAAAAATTGCAGATGATCGTTGTGGTTTCCATCGCGAAAGGAACAAGCTCAATGGGGATAGAGCCCGCACCTATTCAAGAGCGCCATCGCTGCTTCTTTCTATTCTGGGTGTTACTCACCGGGTCCTTTCGGTGGCTCGTCGCTGGTGAAGTCCTGGTGGCGCGGCGGCGCTGGCAGCAGCCGGCCGGCCCGCGCGAGCAGCGCCGACAGGCAGGCGCGCGCCGCCGCCGCCCGAGCCTCCCGTTTGCTGTGACCCCAACCTTGGAACGTCATGTCCGCTACCTGGAAATATATACATGAAGGGTAGTTTCGCTTTTAGTGAATAAACATGTGCCAACTAATAATCATCAGACGGAAAAGTTTTTAACATACCCTCGGCCGTTTAGATCTTTAATTTCAACCACAACATGTAACAGGCAGAGGTCATATACGGATGGATTTTCTTTGTTCGCTAATCACGTAAAAACCAGTGAACGTATAAACACGGGAACAGGAGCATTTGACACTGAATGATATGTAGATGGTCACAGGATATCTATTTTACAAATTTCATAGATCCTTCATCGTGTTATTTCTTATTCAATTTTATAAACATTTTCATTGCGTATTATATATGCGGTTGTTATGGTAACGGTTGCTATAGAAAGTCATTTGCAGTCGCGGTAGTACTGGAGGAATATTTTACACAGATTTTAAGTCGTAATTCTCTGTTTACTGAAGACGTTGAGCGCTTTAAAGTCATATTGACTCTCATAGCTCGGAAGAGACTGGGCTCGTGGACCCTGAGGTCTGATTCTATTTTATGACCAGCGAAGCAGGCGGAGAGCGATTAGCCAATATCACCTTCAATTACGATATGGGTAAATCTAAGCCCTTGAGCTCGCGGGCCTATCGGTTAGGGCGTGCGGCCTTCAGCTCAAGGTCGCGGGTTCGGATCTCGTCATGTACCGATGACTTCAATATTTAAGTTATGTACATTCGTGAACATAGACCTCCCCAAAGAGCTCCGCGTTTGTAAGGGCTCATATGAGTGGATTTGGGCCATTTCTCACCACGTCAGCCCAATGCATTTTGGTGAGAGCCAGAGCCTCGTTTGTTGATTAGCAGGGTGCACCACGAGCAGGTGAGATCGCCGTGGGTCCCGTGAGTTGAAAGGATCTACATAAAGCAGACTTCGGGACGAGCTATCCCAGCATATCGTTAGCGAGGGTGCTGTTGCGTTCCGAACGATGATCCCGTGACCTCTTCAAACGCCGAAGGTAACCACCGACGCAACTTTATTGGATTAAAATCTCCACATAACTCTGAATTCCCACCAGAAGGCAAGAGTATCTTTTCGAAGATATCTCCTCGGAAACCAAAGAAAAAAAAAAAGGGTCCCGTGAGTTGTTGTGCCGGACCTCTTACACCCCTTATATATATATGCAATCGCTGATCGCTAACTTCACTAGTTGGAAAGGCAATTTAAGATGAACATATATATATAAAAGAATATATATATATTATATATATATTATCTATATATATATATATATATAATATATATATTATCAGCTAATAGACACCTACTGCTCGTCCTCAACCTTACCAAAGATAGCAATTATATATAACAAACCAGCACTAACCTTGATAGTTGTATAAAGCTCCGGCCTATGCTGTACACCGGAGGCAAGAAAATCACTGAAATGATATTCCAGTTGCAGCTCATTGAGGATCATCAATGGATGCTTCCATGATAGCTCGGCATCGCTGATTGTGTTTATGTCCACCATTATAATTTAGGTTAATGTACCTTAACAAGGGTCGGTTACTACTATCATTGCAGTCTACTGTTATTGATCCTATCACTAAGTTCCAAGATGAGTTTCTTGATGGAGACTATCTGGGTACTACTGCAGCTCCTATTCCTACTAACAAACATTACTATGTGCATGAAAGGTAGCTAGTGAAATTAGAGTAGTAATGATGGTTAATGTCTCATATCCCAAGTCCAGTACAACATGTGCAATGTATACCATTCTAACTAGTGTCACAATATGAGCGAGAGTATCACATACTATCAAGAAGAAAGTTTTATACTATTAGAGCATATAAATCCAAATAAGAGACAGTCTAGGTAGTTTGTCTACATAAGTAAAAATTGTAGTCATCTTTATTATCCATCACCATTATCATGAGGTGATCTTCTTCAAAATTGAAATTTGGCAGTCAGATTGGGAAACCTATTCGTCTCAAATGATGATACTTAAGGCTGGTAACAACAGGTAATATAACTTACATTTACTGTATCAGAACTATAATAAGTTTATAGACACTTTATATCTTTAATTGTTATTTTTAATTAAATTTTATATTATTTTTATATTTTTTTTAACTAAAGTTAATAGTTATAGAAAAAAAATAGAAACATAAAAATTAAAAGGTACAAAAAAGTTGTCCACAAGCCGTTGCCAAGTCAACTTGTGAAGTTACCGAGAAAAAATAATTATAATTTAGTACGATAACTTTACGAGTTCCTATTCCTAGGTAGCTATTTTTACTGGTGGTACATCCGTAGGTCTTTTTTGGTAGTAGATCTCTATTGATAGAGACCATCTAGGTAGGTACCACCACAGCGCCTATAGCAGTTAACAAACAGTACAGAGCCAACATTGCTATATTCCATATTGAATAGTGTTGTAGCTACTGTAATTACTGGGGTAAAGAGACTCAACATTTTATGTCTCAAACGACGAGCGCAATTCGATGCAGTGTATATTATCCTAACTAGCACCATGTTGTTAGAGGCAGACATATGACTTACCATCGGATGAACATCCAGCTCGTGTCGTCGCTTAATTAAATAAAAAAAACAAAACCCGATAAAACCCTGAGCACAATGCTAATTATAAAATAAATTTTTTCGGTAGTATCTATTGCAGATAATACAATAAGCCGATGCAACGCAGTACTCATTCATACTTAGTATCCTAATTTCCAATATTTGTAATTAATAATCAAATAAAAGAAAAAGAAATATTTAATAATGACTAAATAGAGTAAATTATTCGTAATATCTTTACTAATGATAAAACAGAAACTAAACAAAGATATATGCGAACTTTAATAGATCTCCGATAATTGGTCCTGTACGATAATAATAAACTGCTCTAATAAACACACACAAACACGTTTTTCTTTTAATTTTCACTTTAAATAAGTAACAAAAATAAATTACTCATACAAAACTATCTCAAGGTTAAAACATCAACATAATAAATATACTAAAGCGCGGTATATTTTTATATATAGACTAACTACCTAGCTAACTTTTCGCCTGTCAAAAGAATCGATTCTTTTTTTAAGTGAAAAAAATCGATATTAAATTTGAAAAGAAAAAATTATCTCAATTTTTTTTAAAGAAATTTACTTCAAAAAATTTGTATTTTTTTTAATTTTATATAACTTTAGTTTCATCGTCAACATTTGGACTGATGTTGGAACTGACCTCGTAAGACCGGTCGGAGCAGGTGAATTAATAATGGAGGACGGTGATAGCAAGGGGTGTAAAGAGATCCCACGCAGCAGCTCACGGGACCCAAGCTAACCTCACCTGCTCGTGGTGCAGCCTACTAATCAACAAACGAGGCCCTGGCTCCCACCAATCCGAATACGGCATCCTCTAGTGCCGAGCAGTACCGGATGCCTTGATTACTATATGTGGAGATCTTTGGGGGAAGTTTATGTCCAGCAGTGGGCGCATATCGGCTGATAATGATGATGATAGCAACACTAGCACAACACCGTTTCGAGATATAAAACGTTTTTTATTGAAATACTTTTATCTCAAGTTGGTTAAAATAACGCCATCTATTTACAATACATTCAGCTATAATATTATAAACATTTACTGCTAGTGGTCCCTGTTGGTGACCACTAGGTACCACCGCAGCTCCTACTACAGTCGACATACAGTATTGTAAAACATTACTGTGTTCCGGTTCGAAGGGCGCTGTAGCTAAATTACTGCGATACACACTTAACATGACAGATATTTATGCGATGAACGCAATATAGTGCAGTGTACGTATATCAACTAATGTTACGTTGTTATATTCGGGACTGTCACTTACTATCAGGTGACTGTTCCGCTAATTTCGGCGCGTCGTAAAATTATAAAAAAAAATGTGGTATAAGTAAAAATGTATCATATTAGAAATCTAGCTTAAAGAAATATCGATGATAAAAGATCGATATTAATGTTACGATTCCGAAAATTCATCGATTAATTATAATCATAATCGATTTAGGTACCACGTATCGAATAAAATCGATATCACGTCTCTTTTGCGATTGGAAGCGATTTGAATATTTTGCCGGTTTGTAGGGTGTTGTAGCTTATGAAACTCAACATCTTATGTCTCTAGCGACGAACGTAACACGGTGCAGTGTATAACATCCTCACTAGCGCCATTATGTTATGGAAGGCGTATCACTTACCATCAGGTCAACGTGCTATTCGTGTCGTCGCTTAATAATATAAAAAAACAATTCGGTTTGAAAGACGCTGTAGCTAGTATAATTAAAGACACTCAACATCTATTTCAGACGATGAGAGCAATGTGGTGCAGTGTATAACATCCTCACTAACGACATGTTGTTATGAACAGGCGTATTAGGTGAATGTGTCGCTCGTCACGTCGCTTAATCATATAAAAAAAAAATCCAGTTTGAAGGACGCTGTAGCTAGTGTAATTACTGAGGCGATGAGACTAGACATCTTATATTTCAGGCGACGAGCGCAATATGGTGCAGTATATACGGTCCGAACTAGCGTCACGTTGTTATGGGCAGGCGTATCACTTACCATCAGGTGAACATCCCGCTCGCCATCAATTGTATATAAAATATAGAAGTGAACATACCATAACGGCGACTGTGAAGCTGGGACAGTGGGCAGGCCCGCCCTGCTGCAGCACAGTGTACGTCACCCGCACGCCGAGCTCGTTCAGCGCGGAGACCGGTGACTTGCCGCCGGACTCCACCGCGTCCGCCGCGTTGGCGAGCGCCTGGTGGTAGAACGCGAGCTTTAATTAACCATGTAACTTGGTTCAAGCTTCATTATGGTAGAGTGGGGATGGTGATGAGGATCTCAAACCGGCCTCGCTATTATATTTAAAATTGTCTGTCCATCATTGTCACATCATCAGTGCGGTCGGAAATGAGTGGATGTGAGAAGCTGAGCTAAAACGAGACAAGCCCAGTATTTATTTGAAATATACCGAAAATTATAATAAGTCGTTTCATAAGAAGAAATCCTCTTTGAAAAGTGAATTCTTAATTAGTTCGTGTTAACTTTTATTTAGTTGATTAATCTATCTCGCTCACACCCATTGTATATACTGTTGTCAAAACGAGACGCACCTAGTATTATAACCCGATAAATAGAAATTGTAAAAAAAAAATACTTGTTATTTAATAACAGAAATTGTACCCCCTATACGAACCCATACATAAGACAATTCCTAGTGCTTATAGGAGCCTAAGGCTATGCTGAATGTATGTGAAGATCTTTGGGAGAGGCCTATGTCCAGCAGTGGACGTCTATCGGCTGATGCTCATGATCATCATCAACCGGAAATTGATTGTGATCCATTAAGGCTTACCTGCAAATTCCATTTGAAGCCGGCGTCCAGTCGGATGGAGCATGCACGACGTTTCGCTGGTGGGCCTCCATCTAAAAAAAAATCAATCAAGTTAAAAGGTTATGATTTGAAAGGCGCTGTAGCTAGAGGTAACTTTTTTATTTTATACAATTAAGCTACAAGAGGAGCGGGACGTTCATCTGATGGTAAGTGATATACCAGCCCATAACAACGTGGCGCTAGTAAAGATGGCATATACTGCACCATATTGCACTCGTCGCCTGAAATATAAGATATTGAGTCTCATTACCTCAGTAATTACACTAGCTACAGCGTCGTTCAAACCGGATCACAATAATGTTTGCTCAGAACTATGTGTCGGCTGCAATAGACACTGCGGTGGTACCCACATAGACGGTCTCCGGCAACAGAGACCTACCACCAATAGTAGATATTGGTCCTTCAAATCGGATCACAGTAATTTTTGCACACTACTGTTTATCGTTTGCTATAGTCACTGCGGTGGTACCCACCTAGACAGTCTCCGGCAACAAATACCTAGCAGTGTAAATAAATCTACTTCTGAAAATATTTTCTCTTTTCAAGGAAATTTAATATCTATTTTTTTTAAAAAAAAAATCGATTACTTTGACAGGCGAAAAACTAGTAGCTACCGCACTTTAGTTTTGTATACAGGGTGTAAGGTAATAGGTGTAAAAGATCTGTAGGTGCTAAAGTATAGCTCGTATCCTATCTATCTATGTATGGAACAGCCCATATAAAAACAATGCTTCTATAGTTATTTTTTAAACATTTTCCAAAAAAATTCCCGATTTTCTAGGACAAAATCCGATGATTTTATTTCTTTCTTTAATTTTAAAATAAAATTTTATTTATATAAAATACGTATAAAAGCACATTATAAGTATACGCCGCGCCGGCCCTTAGTATGACCGTTTTGTTTTTGTTGTAACACGCGCGAGCATATTGTTGTCGTTTTAGATATTGAGGTCAAAGTAAAAGTTTAAAGTAACAATTAATTTAAATTTTGCTCAAACTGACGGCCACGGTTGCTAATACAAGCACGAAGCATTTTTCTTAAGTCACATCGAGTGACTCGCCCTGTGAGCTGTTCTCTTATTTTGTCAGCAGCGACGATGATGCGTGACTTTAAATCTTCTAACAAGTTAATTGGTGTTGTGTACACTAAAGATTTCATGTGACCCCATAAGTAATAATCGCAAGGTGCTAAATCAGGACACCTTGCAAACTACGGTGTTGCTCCGCCTCGGCCAGTCCATCGCTGAGGGAGAGTAGTGTCTAACCACTGTCTTACGCCGAGACGAAAACGGGCGGGACAACCCTCATACTCGAACACAAAGTATAGTCAAAGTATTTCTCTTCTGGTTTCCAATGGTATATCCTCCAGATAATTAAAAAAAAAAATGATTTCGAAGAAAATCTTCGTACGTCTCCCCATTTAAAAAATTGTTGGGCAAAAGAGTGGGCCTCTCAAGTAAGTATGCATTATACCCATCCATATGTTTACGGAGAATCTTCATTAATAAGCTCCTTCTCTAATCATGTGGGGATTTTCACCTCGCAGAGCTCAATATTATGAAAATTTGTTATGCCGTCTCTGTCAAACTTCAATTCAAAAGGTCCAAAATATTTTGGTGAGAAAATTATTATTTTCTAAGTCTGTACGTCCGACCACGAAATTAGTTAAATTTAACTGTCGTACTGACTGTACCAAAAAATGACATTGCACATGTTTTACAATGAACTCAATATTTAAAACGACAACAACAAGCTCCCACGTGTTACAACAAAAACAAAAGAGTCAAATTAAGGGCCGGCGCGGCGTATACTTTTATGAGTCTCTACAGTTTGATTTTTGGATGGTGCTTGGTTTTATTACAAGTTTTTTTTTTAATTTTATGAACTTTATGTACTTTTTTATACCTTGTTGGATAGGTATTGAAGTCTAAAAATTTTGTAAGAGTAATTTTTTTTTTTAATTAAGTCTGAAAATTGAAAGTAAAAGTTAAATGTGTGCGTGTGCGACTATTAGAGCAGTTTATTGTTATCGTACAGTCATTTATCAGAGATCTATTGAAGTTCGCTCGTCGGCCGAGACATATGTTGAGTCTCGTTACCCAAGTAATTTCAATAGCTACAACTCCCTTCAAACCGGAAGACAACAATGTCTACACAGTACTCTTTTCCTTACCTAGATGGTCTCCATCACAGAGGCGAGTAGTTCAATTCAGGAGGTATATGTATACCTCCGGAATTGAACTACGTACTAGTAAGGTTTTTTTCAGAAACAGTGTAGTAGAATAAACGGTTAACTTATAACCGATGCGACGGTTACAATTATTACACGGCTAAATTAAAAGGTCGTATTGTTCGTATCTGCTAGCAGCGCACAAGCAACGCGTGTATTAGGTCTGGTAATACAATAAATTTTTTAAATCAAATTTTTTCTTTATTCTTTAATGTGGTGCAGTGTAAATCATCCTAATAAACGCTGAATGTATGCGTATTAATTTTGCGACACTTCTAAGTTTAAAAATAAAATAAAAATACCTTACTTAAAAAAAAAAATTAGGTCTATATTTTTTAATATCCTCCCTCTAGATGGACCGACGACATCATTAGAGCGGTCGAAAGTGGGTGGATGCGTGAAGCTGAGAATCGCATTTGGTGAAGACATTGGGGGAGGCCTATAATCCAGCAGTGGATAAACAAAGGCTGATAATGATGATGGTTTAATATAACTTAATTTATATATATATATATACTCTTTCGAGTTATTATCTCATATGACGGTAGGATCAACTTTCTTTTTCTCCTTCACTCCACGCAAGTATATTTACTTTTTTAAAAAAATATATAAATCCAATATATACTCAATTATACGATAATAAAACATCAGATCGTTCACATGGCATACTTAATTCTGACGGTAGAGAGGTGCAATATTGAAAACCGGAAAAAAGTTTTCTCAATCTGACCGCCAGTTTAATTTGAAGATCTAATAATCCTGATTGTGATGGATACATCAAATTATTTATATTATTGCAAATATTAAAATTAACAAGGAGACAGTGAACATGAACAGTACCTTCGGTGTCTTTATAAATCGCTACCGTGTTACCAGCCTCGCACATTTGTTGATGTTGTTGAAAATAACACAAAACACTCAGGTAGATAAAAAATATAAAACAAATATTAACATTAAATAATAATCATTGCGATGTACAAAATGGATAACAAATCACTTTCAACAAATTACAAATTTTATGCTAAGGGGGAACACGAGAAACCGGTGAATGTAAATCCACAGACGTCGCGCTCCTTTCCCACTGCGGCGGGAAATGACCGCGACGTCCAACTGTCAAACGATAATGCGCGGCAAATGAGTGTTGCCATTCGGTAAAAAAAAAATATCTACCAAAAATATTTAAAATGTTTTATACTAATTAGTAAATAATAATTATAATTTTTTTTATTAAATCAAGCGACGAGACGAACCTAACATTCACCTGATCGTGAGTGATACGCCTGCCCATAACAATGGAGCCCGAGTTAAAATTATATACACTGCACCGCATTGCGCTCGTTACCTTGAGACTTAAAACGTTAAGTCTCGCTACCCCAGTAATTTCACTAGCTACAGCTCCCTTCAAACTGGAGCACAGTACTGTTCGAAGGCAGAAACAGGCGCTGCGGCGGTATCTAGACGTTAGTCACCAGGGACCTATCAGGAGTAACAGTAACTACCACGCCATTTCTAATATAATTAATTATTATAAATATAAAAATATTAATAACAGTATGAACGCAAAAAAATGGCCGATGCCGCACCAAAATTTGATCACGGATGTTATCTGTCAAAACAAAATGGCGGGAACTAGACTAAAGACTACTCGCAGAGCTCAACCCCTGGCCGACCTAGTACAAACATTTTTAAATACCAGACTTAGAAACTAGTTTTCGAAATACTTTAAAGTATGATTAATACTCGTGATTTAAGCTGCGAATATTAAACTTTATTCAAATGACATAGAAGAAAAGACCGTCATTTTCATATTTATGGCAACCAGTGGATGTCCACCGCTGGGCACAGGTCCTTTGTAAATAATGATGCTTGAAGACCTCGTATTTGAAGTATTATGTTAAGTAATCAAAGCGAGCTTAGCCACGCCGCATTGCGAGCGTCTCCTGAGATATAATATGTTCAGTCTCGCTACCAAAGTAATTTCACTAGCTACAGCGCCTTTCAAACCGGAACACGGGAATTTTCATTGTTTATTTACTAGCTGTTAAATTGTTTAAGAAGTATATTGTTGACAACAGAGACCTACCAGCAATGATAGCTATTGGTCCTTCTAACCAGATCAAAGTAATGTTTGCCCAATATTGTCTGCCGGCTGCAATAAGTGCTGCAGTGGTACCTGGACGGTCTCCGGCAACAGAGACATACCAGCAGTAATATCTATTGGTTCTTCAAACTGGACCTACCACCAATAAACTTACCCACACTACCACAGCGACTGCGCCAGTTATTTTGCGAAACAGTAAAGTAAATATGAACTGAAACACTTACACCACGGCGTCGCTAACCGACGCTTCAGCGGCACACGGCGCGCGACAGCCTTGACATCAGTGCTGGAACTGACGCAGGGATCCTGTGAACAAAACAATTCTCAATCATCATCATTCATCATTATCATTGCCGTCCACTTCTGAACATAGACATCACAATAAAATCTACACTTTGATGAATCCAGCGCTGTCATGGATTCTTGCCAACATCCACCACAGTCACCATGGTATCCGGTACCGCCTAAAGTCAAGGGTTTAAATAGGGGCATTTAAGCCATAACCCACCATGCTAGCCCAATGCAGATTGGTGGGAGCCAGAGCCTCGTGAGTTGTGATGCGGGATCCCTTACAGGTCTCTTCAATCTCAACCTTCTACAATTCTCCATGGGTGACTGCTGAACAGTCACATAAAAAAATGGAATCATTTGTCAGTTTCTCTTAATAGAAGGACACTTTAGGGATTAGTTATAGAGAAGACACCTACTCTAATATCATCTGTTTATATACAGGATGAAAGGTAATAGGTGTAAAAGATCTGTAGGTGCTAAAGTATAGCTCGTATCCTGCCTATCTATGTATGGAATACCCCATCCAAAAATAATGCTTCCGGAGTTATAAATATTTTAAATATTTGTCAAAAAACTCCCGATTTTCTAGGAAAAAATTCGATAATTTTATTTCTTACTTATTTCTACACAAATTTTACCGTTATACTTATTGTTTAATCATTGTTTTAGTAAATTAATTTAATAATCATCACTTAGAGGCTAAAACTTTTAAATTAGGTTCTTTGAAAGTCGTGACAGTGAAAAATAAGGCGTCATACTTACATTTTTATTTAATTTTGAAATAAAATTTTACTTATAAAAAACACGTATAAAGCACATAAATAAGTATCTGACTTCAATACCTATCTAACAATGTATAAGAAAGTACATAAAGTTTCTAAAATTTAAAAACAAAACACTTGTAATAAAACTAAGTACCATGAAATATCAAACTGTAGAGACTCATAAAAGTATACGCCGCGCCGGCCCTTAGTTTGACCGTTTTGTTGTTGTTATAACACATGCGAGCATATTGTTGTCGTTTTAGATATTGAGTTCAGAGTAAAAGTTTAAAGTAACAATTAATTTAAATTTTGCTCGAACTGACCGTGATACAAGCACGAAACCTTTTTCTTAAGTCACATCGAGTGACTCGCCCTGTGAACTGTTCTCTTATTTTACCAGCAGCGGCGATGATGCGTGACTTTAAATCTTCTAACGAGTTAGTTGGTGTTGTGTACACTAAAGATTTCATGTGACCCCATAAGTAATTTGCTTCAGGTTAGAGCTCCTGGTCAAGAAGCTCACAACGAATGCGCGCCAGGAGCTGCAGAAGCGGCTTTGTGCTGGCCTTTGCAGTCAGACTGCAAGGGCGGTTTTATACTGCTCCTTGTGGCCGAGGTGGAGTCGCTTAGGGAGTACCTTCTGCGACTAAGCGGTGCCGTATCGTTGATGCGGCGGCGTTGAAGCCGCGGGGAACGATGAGTCGGTATTACGATGAGCCGCCGAAAGCTGTGAGCGGTTTCTCTCTTGGCTCAATGTTTTCGATATAAATTTCCTGACGATATTCGTCTGATGATACAATACCTGCTTATAAATTTACAATCAGATACTTTAGGTAGGTAGACTCAAAAAATAAAAAGATTGTATATGACAAGGTGTAAGGGGTCCCGAGACCCAAACGACCCTCACCAGCTCGTTGTGCAGCCTGCTAATCAACAAACGAGGCTCTGGCTCCCACCAACCCGTATTGGCCTAATGTGGCAGGGAATGACCCAAATCCCCACATATGACCTGAGGCCCATGCTGACTGTGTGACCGATCGATGTGGAGATCTTTATGGGAGGTCGATGTCCAGCGTGGGACGTAATTGATAACTATACAAAGCAAAACGGTTTAATATTAATCTTACCCAATCCGCGAAATTATCTGGAAAAAAAAACTGCATATTAATATTTATCTTCACAAGTGTATTTCCTTAAGAAAATTATTATTAAAAAAAAAAACATAGTAATAATTGATGGTACTTTCAATCCAGGTATCCAGGATGTAAATAGATAGATTATTTCATTACAAGATAGTAACAGTTTTTTTTATACAATTAAACGACGGGGGAGGGGGCGGTCACCTGATGGTAAGTGACATGCCTTCCCATAACAACGCGACGCCAGTTAGGATGGACACTGCACCACATTGCGCTCGTCGCCTGATACATAAAATGTTGATTCTCGTTATCTCAGTAATTACACGAGCTACAGCGCCCTTCAAACGGGAACCCAGTAATGTTCGCACAGTAGTCCATCGGTTGCAAAAGATGCTGAAGTAATACCCACTTAGACCGTCCCGTTCATCTCATAGCGTCATAGAATAAAAAAGCCATTGATTTTATTTATTTATTATATTATTCCGCCTAACATCTTACGGAGCCCAAGTCAACCTCACCAGCACGCGGTGCACTCTGATGAATAACAGACGAGGCTCTGACCACCCACCGACCCGCACTGGGCCAGCCCAATTCCCCTCAATGAACTCCAACAAATGACGTGGTGGTCTTTGGGGGAGACTCTTGTCCAGCAGTGGACGTCTGTCAGCTGATGCCGATAGTGATTATCATTTTTAACGTTACCACCTTAAGGGTTTTTTTTTTTTTTTTTTATTAACGTGTGTAACAAAATGCTAACGGATTGCACACCCCGTACCAATACTGGGCCGGTAGTGGGGTAGTGTCGGACTCCAACCGACTAAAAAGCTTCACACGGTATTCCATCACTTCCGCAAAGAAATGTACGAGGGTCACGGGATAACACTTGATAGTTCTTCCGCAACCCCCGCTCGGTGCCCGGATCGAACGGGCCCGCCTCGGGGAGGGATGTGAAGCATCCCTCCCAATTGTCAAAATCCCTATCACTAAGCGGCGACGCGTCGGAATACGAGACGCGTCGCCAGATACGCCCCAGGAACCCTTTCCAAGGGGGGCGCCGGACCAACGGCCCTTGTCAGTCGCGGCGCCAGGTTCCTCTGCCTAAGGAGGCAAGCGGCGGTCGTGCGCTCGGCTCCGCCCGTCGGCGACGAGCTGTCTGCGCACTGCGACCGCCTCCTGCCCCCTCGGCGCCCGCTCTCTGTGACGCTCGGTCTCCCGCTTCTGCGACATAATGATATCGCAGAATCGGGATACCGCGTCCCATGACGCCTCGCTTCCGACCATGGTCCGTACCACAGCCGGCAGCGAGAGGTCACTCCCTATCGCCGCAACGAGCGCGGCCCTATCCCCCCCAAATTGCGGGCAATCGGCCAAGGTGTGGGACGATGTGTCCACCGGGTGTCCACACTCGTCGCACGCCTCGTCCGTCCTACCACTACAGTGACGCTGGTGCAGATAGCTCCCGAAGCAACCGTGCCCCGTGAGTATCTGCACCAGGCGGAAGTTTAAAACTCCGCTGTCCCTATCCAACCAGTCCTCGAGGACCGGTCGGACGGCCTCCACGGTGAGGCGACCGTGCGTCGGGTCTCGGAGTCGCCGCTCCCATCGCCGACGCACGTCCAGGCGCCCCTCTCGGCGCCACCTTTCCTCCTCGTCCGGCGACGGACGCTCACCCCCCCGCTCGAGGGCGCACTTCCGCCGCCAGTAGATACGCGCCAGCGACTCCGCTTCGAGATCCCACGGCGGCGTTCCGGCGAGGACGCACGCCGCCTCGAAGGAGACGGTACGGTAACCGCGTACGACCCGTATGGCCATGACACGCTGCGGTGCTCGCAGCAGAGTCCGGCCGCGGGCCGACAGGTTCTCCGCCCATATGGGCGCCCCGTATAACGCCATAGAGCGCACCACTCCACCACCTTAAGGGTACATTAAACGGATTTAATGCCACAGAGGCATTTTCTGCCACTCAACCCAAGGGAAGAAATATAATTTGTATGTAGGTAAGAATAATTAAAATAGATGAACAAAATACAAACAGTAAATTTTTTTTTTTCAATTTTAATAAAGTCATATGTAAATTTAATTCTCTGGCGTTGTGCGTTAGTACAAGCATAGTAAAAAATAATCAATAAATAACAATTAAAAATTTTCTTCAAATGCTCATAAGTACAAAATACCAGGTTACTTATACTAGGTTTCACATAAGAAAATACCTAGTTTTCAAACCCGGTCGCGTTATACATAGATCCTTATTTGACAGCACGTCAATTTTAATTGTTGACATAAAAAATAATAACAAGACGTCGATCTTAAATATTCTTGTTATATATTACTACGTGAATATACAAGTATATGTCCATTTTGATTTTTTTTTATATATCTAAAATTACTGATCACAATACATAATTTATAATTACGTAAGTTATCAATTCTATTAATAGTGGTAATTATATTTATATTGATCTATGAATGAAAAAATACAAATATACATGTCATCGCTGTCATCATCATCATCATCAGCCGATAGACGTCAACTGCTGGGATTAAGCCTCCAAAAATTCCCACATTGATCGGATAGGTATAGGGGGAATTCGGACCATTTCCCACCACGCTGGCCCAATGTTGGTTGATAGGAGCCAGAGGCTCGTCAGTTAATTAGCAGGGTTCATCACAAGCTGATGAGGTTGGCTTAGATCCCGTGAGATATGCGGGAATCCTTACACCCAATGTTTATTATAGTATGAAAATATTCATATTGAACTTGAATAAATAAAGCAAGTATAATAACGATAAACAAATTATTAACCACTCTTTATAATACTTACCATTCTTTGTAAAATCTGTACACATGTAATCCATTTTCTCATATAATATCGAGATGAAATCAATTGCGTAAACGTTTTCTTAAAATAACACAAACATAATTATTAGTTCACAACCCCCTGCTTTAATACCAATAACACATTAATTAAGGTTTCATATTCTTATTCGAAGTATTTATTCTATAAAATAGCACAATATTGTAATGAAAATATTATAAACAAATCAATTTTTTTATTATGCCGCAGTCTACAGATTATGTAAATACGCAGTGTGCGCAGACTAAAAATAATTTCTCTCACAGAGTATAAAACTAAAAAAATTAGAGCAACGTAACACGTAATGTGGCGCTGGTGAGGATGATATATACTGCATCATACTTTCCTGGTCTCCTTAACATACAAAATATATATATATAAGTATATATATATGTATATATATATATGTGTATTTAGTATACATTAAATATTTACACAACATACCATTCCACTCGACGATTATACATATTAAATACAACTCATTATCATCGTCAACTGATAGACGTCCACTGCTGAAAATAGGCCTCCTCTCAATTGATCCAGCTGCTTCTCGCGACCTTCACCAGATCGTTCAACCATCTAGTGGATGACCTGCCAATACCAACAGTCTATTTTAACGCTTTTAAGATTTTCATTAGAAAATCACATGTCTGTAATGTTTTAATGAAATATTGACTAAATTTATTTCTTCTTAATCAATGTTATAATAAATTAATAGAAGGCGAGGAGTTTGCTTTGTTGTACGAAATAAGAAAACTTGTTACTTCTTGCATTTGCATATTTCTTTCATAAGAAGTCTAGACTAAAAATTTAAATAGTTTACTTCCTTCAGCAATATGTATTTGTACTGGACTTTGATTTTAACTGTTTTTATATTGTGGTTGCTAGACGTAAGCCTTGTAACATGGAGGTCACTGGTTTGATTACATTACTGGTTCACCGCAGCTCCTATTTCTGCCGCTAAACAGAAGTGTGCAAACATTACCGTGATTCAGGAAAGGAGTTGTAGCTAGTGTAATGATTGGAGTAAAGAGACAACATCCCGTGTCTCAAGGTGACGGGCGCAATGTGGTGCTGTGTATACCATCCCAATTAGCGCCTCGTTATAGACAGGCGTATTACTTACCATCAGGTGAACGTCCCGTCGTGTCGTCACTTTATTTAATAAAAGAAATTTTTATATGAGCTAGTGACAATGCTGTCAGGAAGCAAACACACTTTATCCTTTACACTTTATTTTTGTCCTGTGAAACTATAATTTTGTTGGCCCCTAATAGATATAATAAGAGGAATTGTCCTTATCATCTGTATAGAGCATACAACTTAATACTAAAATAAAAATCAAATACATTTACAAATTTTTATTAGGCAGTGGACTAGGGTCCGGGATCTTAGTATCAGATGAACAGTCCATCAGAAAAATAATCAAAAGCACAAAACTTCATTGTGTAAAATGATGGTAAATCACATTTTTATTATCAAATAAAATTTGTTGATTACAAACTTAACAAATAGTAATAATATTAATAATTAAAAAAATATACTTATGAAAATATGGCACTAACACTTAATTTGTTTTATTCTATAATCATACATGCGCCTTATACTAGTATGGTGCTACGGAGCATTGTTCAAGTTATCATCATAATTAGGTATCCTCTTCCAGCTGAAGTTTGGTGATCAGATTGAGAAAAGTAATACAATCCTCACCTATCCTTTTTTATCATCATCAACCAATAGATGTCCACTGCTAGACATAAGCCTCAACCAAAGATCCTCCACATTTGTAGGAGTTCATATGGAGGAGTATGGGCCTTTTCCCAGCACACTTGCCCAATGCGGGTTAGTGAGAGCCGCAGCCTCGTTTGTTGATTAGTAGCGTGCACCACAAGCAGGTGAGGTTGGTTTCGGTCCCGTGAGTTATTGTGTAGTTACCCTATTCTTTTTAACTGATGGTATTTAAACCCGGTTCCCCAATTTTCATACAAGTGGGGCACTGCTAGACAAAAGTAGCAACTATATTTGTATTATTTTTAGGAACTATTATAAATAGGATTCATTAATAACTAAATGGTTTCCATAGATCAGCATCCGGAACATATTTGTTAATATGATGATATTATATTCCTTAACCAGGACTAAACTTAACATAAACGTTGTCTATTATCACACAGTATCAATTGACTCTATTTTAGTTTCTTTTTTCATCATCATCAAGCTAATCATTCTTGCAGTATGTTCAATGAACAATAGTCCATCTGGATGGCTTCTCACATTTGCCAGAGTCAGGACAAAGCCTGTTAAATGTTGTTCTACTATCAAATCCCAAGATTTCTCTCTCTTCTTGTATCCTATATGTGTATGTACTCTCATGTGTCCCTATGAAATATGCTGCATGAGAGCATATTATTTGTTCTATAATAGCAATACCACCATCTTTAAAACGCTCTATCTCAGTTTTGTTAGGCTTGTAGAAATACACATTATATCTAAGATTCTTAAGTTCATTCTCTAATATTTGAACTTCACTCGCTGCTGCATCTGTTGCTATGAAAACCTTGTTAACATTAGGAATGTTATTCTCTACTGCTTTATGTATCTGCTTGGCAGTTCCTACTATAGATGGAATGTCTTTACGTCTGCTGTAAGCAAAATCTTGTCTTCTCCAGTGAACAGCTGCGTAAGTGGTACATTTCTCACTTTTACATTTCAAGAACTGTGATATAAAATTTTTTGCGGTCTTATCCAAATCTTTATTGAAAATCATGCTTTTCCTGCAGTCCCAGTATGGTTTAGTACCATAAGTATCATGCAAAGGTATTTCTCCATGAGATACCATTACATATCTATCTGATGGGTGCAACATAAGCAACTCCCAAAGCATTGATATCTTACCTTGAAAATTAACACATTCCACTTCTTTCATTGAAATGTTTTTGTTTCCCCAGAAGCTTACATCGTAGTTGCAATTATCTAAAGTTTCCCATTTCTCATGGAACACGCCGTTTTCGAAAGCATTTTCATAGTTATTTAATACATACACACGGTCTAATTCTAACTGCTTAGTTGTCAATTGTGAAAATACTTCGTACAGTTCTACAACACGTGCGTATGATTTGAGAGCTTGTACATCAAAAAATGCACTCCAAGGGAGAGCTTTGCTTTTATATTTCTCCGTTTTCCAATGATAAAGGCGGTGCCATGGTGGCAAAACTAGTCGCCAATGTAATCTTTTATCGTTTTTCTGCGCTTCGGCGAGCATTATCGCAAACCTCATGTAAACATCTCTTCGTAAATTAAACCCTTCAGGAGGATTGATATCGTAAAATAAAAACTTTAAATCAGAGTTTGGAATCTCACAACTTTTTCCTGTTATATCACAGAATCCATCGTTGTCATTATATTTGCCTGTTATTATTGTTAAAAGCGAGTAAATTATTATCAAAACGAACATAATAAACATATATAGAATTTATGAAATATTATCTGCTGGTAAACATAGCGCTGTCAAAATTATTGTTTATAATCGATATAAATCGTTGTTTTTCAATCTGTTATCTTTCAATAAAAATCATTCGCCGACAAAATTTACTCCAAAAGGTTTTGTTTTCTTCTCTCATGTCTTATGAAACGGGTTAGAGTTCTTATATTCATAAACAATTATTACAATTATTAAGTTTTGTACACTTATTTATAATCTCTTTAATATTTGACTATACGTCATTATCAATTGCGAATACAATACGAAATTGTTCAAAGAGCCGTTTTTCTTTCTATTTACCTATTTCTGTTGGCAGTCCTTTGTACAACATATTTACAAAATTCAAAAAGTTATTTCTAATTTTCTTATTGCTAATTAGATGCCTCAATTTAATTATCATTATTTTTAAGTATAACTATTTCTAATTTTATTTTTTCTTTCCGATACAAACGAAATGGATTAGCGTTTGTTATTTAAAATTTTTGAGTTTTTATTTAAAACAGTATAAAACTAAACAAAAGCAGCATATCAAGCACCCTTATTTAAAATAAAAAATATTTTTGGGGATTTAAATAATCGTGTTTTAATTTTATTTATAATGCATAGAATTTAATATCAAGATTTATGAAGAATTAGTATTTGTGCTCGTTCGTTATATGTTATCTGTGAAATTTTTATTTCTTGACTTGTCTATTCTGATGTCATTTTCATGTCATTTATGGAGATCTGGGAATCCGAACGAATGTGGATTCTATAGTTATTTAACTATTTCTATAAGTATTTATATAAATCTCTTATAAGTTTAAGAAACATGGAGTTAAATGATGTTATAGTAAACCAACCTGTGGTTATTGATAATGTAAATACATTCATATTATTTCATATAGATACGCTTATTGATCGTTTTGTTTTTGGTCACAAACCTTAATTTAGTCAAATTCTAATTTGTTTCTTTGTATTGAAATCACTTAATACGGATGCAGATATATGAAATATATATGTACCTATATTAAGTGCTGTGAAAAAGAAAATAATTGTTTTATTGGTGTAAATAATATTGTATGAGTCATATACGTTAAAGTATAGTTGACGTTGTAAAGTTTTCATTATTTACAACAATTTTAGGGCTCTGGAGTCATCAAAGCCGGCTTCGCAGGCGATCAAATACCAAAATGCAGGTTTCCAAATTAGTAAGTACACTTATCTTTGATTAATAATTTCTGTTTTTTATAATACTCATAAATGGTGCCATTGTGTCACTTTCGAAATATGAATAAGTTACATATTATTAATAACTAAAACTGTTTTCATTTGCTAATCAGGTTTATTTTATATTATTTAATATTGTTGATGTTGGATGATTAATATATATACTTTTTTTTATTAATGAATCTTAAATTAAAAACTAAGAAATGTAATTGAATAAAAAAAATGACATTCTTATCAATGATTTTTAGTATAGAACATATTTTGAATCGATATATGTGATAGATTAGTAGGTTATTTTTATAGTGGACTAAAGGAAAAATACTTTCTATCACTTTAACAAGTGTTTATTAATAAAAACTACTGAGCTATCCTATATATGTAAGTTACAAATCCTGACCCGAGAGAAAGAGATAGAGCATATATGTCAACAGCCAATTTATGTCACCATTGTTGGGCACAGGCCTACCCTCAATATGAGAGTGAGCGGCAACCATCACTGCACGGGCCCAATGCGGATTGGTGACTTCACACACCTTACAATAAATTCTAATTGATGTGTAGGTTGCCTCGTGATGTTTCCCTTCACCGTTTGTATTTTGCTGGTTTTACTAAAGTTCAAAAATGTATATAGCTTAAATATAAAAGTCATTGCTACACACCAAGATTAGAACCTGCAACCTTTGGAATGAAGGTTGCATGCTGTAACCATTAGGCCAGCAAGCACTACCGTGCATTTACCGATCTCTGTCAATCTCTCACATTATATATAACTGAACAAATCTGGAGTTTTTGTAGGAGGAATAACCTGTTAGTAGATATCATTTGGAAGATGATGATAATATATAAATATGTGATCGCTGGTGGTGATTATACAAACCAATCCATTTTAATAAAGACATTTTGAGTATATTTTAATAAGTGATATATTAAAAAAATATCTTAAGATATTTATACAGCACCATGAAGTATCATTACATCTATAACACATCTTTCATAAGCTTGGTTTAGTTTACCTGGATAATAAAGCCTGAGTATTAAAAGATGACCACTGCATGCATATTACCTGTTCTTGAAGTGCTTGGACACTGACCATGCAATTACTTCACAGGCTTAGAGAGCAATGACACAACTCCATATTTCTCTGCTTATTATGATCAGCGACAACTTAATGACTAGATGGTACAGAGATATGAGTAAGATACTTGGCTATAACTGGATGTGTATAGCTGATCTAATTTGGAGGTGCTCCTAGGGAGAGACCTAACTCCAGTTGTTATTATTAAGATTTAATATTAAATGGTTTTATTGTTTTTAGTATTGGTCGTCCGAAACATGTCCGGGTGATGGCTGGTGCTCTGGAAGGGGAACTGTTTGTTGGACCCAGGGCTGAAGAGCATCGGGGTCTGCTCAGCATCAAATATCCCATGGAGCATGGGATCGTTACAGACTGGAATGATATGGAGAGAGTGTGGAATTATATTTATAGTAAGGTAATTGAATAAACTTTTTTTTTATTTATTTGAAGGAGCTCTGAGGCAAGGGGTGTAAAGGGTTCCACATAACAACTCATGGGACCCAAGCCAACTTCACCTGCTTGTGGTGCACCCTGGTAATCAACAAACTGGGCTCTAGTTCCCACCAATCCACATTGAGCCAGAGTAGCGGGAAATGCCTCAAGTGCTTGGCGGTACCAGATGCTATGCTGACGGTCGCGGGAAGCCGTTGATGCAGACAGCGCAGAACCGATGGATGTAGAGATCTTTCGAGGCATTAGATGTCTATTGGCTGATGATTGATTGATTTGATTAATGAGGCAAGTGATACATTCAGGTGACGGTGCCACACCATAACAATGTGGCACCTGTTAGGATGATATACACTGCACTATATTGCGCTCGTCATCTTGAGACATTGGTTGTTAGGGGTTATTACCTCAGCAACTTCACTAGCTACAACTTCCTTCAATCCAAAACAAAGTAATGTTTGCACACTGGTGTTTGCTGGCAGAAATAGGAGCTGCGGTGGTACCTCTGTAGACAGTCGCCAGTAACAAAGACCTACTACCAGTAGTACCTTAACCATCTTTCAAATTGGAAGAATGTGATGTTACTTTGCACATTAATGTTTGGTTATAAGAAAAATAAATCTTGAATGGCCACTCTCCACAATTGATGAAGAGGTTTTGTTCCACAGGACCAACTCTCAACATTTGCTGAAGAGCACCCAGTGTTACTAACGGAGGCGCCTCTGAACCCTCGTCGCAACAGAGAGAAGGCAGCTGAAGTCTTCTTCGAGACCTTCAATGTACCCGCTCTCTTCCTCTCAATGCAAGCAGTTCTCAGTTTGTAAGTAACACAGAACTGGCTGTAAGGAGGAGACCCCTACCCAGTCAATCTCCTCAAATTCATAACCTCACCTGCCCGTGGTTCATCCTGCAGATTGATCTTCGGCGACCGACTAATGGCGATATAACCATTCATCACTGGATGACTCAAATACTAATCGGGCCGCAGCGATATCTGTGCGATGAAGTCAGATGCTGTGATCACCAACCCTCCTGCCAAGCGTGGTGATTATTGGCTAAATCCTTATATGGTACACACAAACAGACCCTAGTGCCCGACAGCCTTGATATTCCTGGCTCGGCCAGCTGTTATAGCAATGGCGGAGCAGAGGATGTTAAGAATCTCCGGAATAGATTCCGCTGCCAACCCCAACTAGACCTGGCAACGTACAACGCACGGACCTACGAAAAGATTATTGAGCTGGAAGAAGCAGTGAGCAAGCTGCATTGGGATATAGGGTTGTCAGAAGTGCGAAGAGAAGGGGAGGACTCGACAATCCTTAAAATCGGCAACTTGTTCTACTACCGGGAGGGCGATCAAGTCCCAGGGTTGTGTAGGGTTCAAAGTCCGTTCCAGCTGTGGAAATTCATCGGTTGAAATGATGAAGTAACACTGATGTTGTGTACAAAGATAATACAGAACTTCTCTTTTCTGAGTAAGAGTAGATATATCCATGGATTGGGAGTGAAAGGGAAATGGCAGTGGGATCACTGCTCCATGTATTGGTTCGTATAACCCCATAACTCCAATCTATAGTCTGATACTGTCTAATAGGATGAGTCCGTCTAATGATGTCTGTGACGAGGTGATCGTGACCGTCATGAGGATACGATTTAAGGAGCGACGATATATATTTCAAATCCATTTTCAGATATGCTACCGGAAGGACTACTGGTGTAGTCCTTGACTCCGGAGATGGAGTAACTCATTCTGTACCTATATATGAAGGCTTCGCAATGCCACACAGCATCATGAGGGTTGATGTGGCTGGTCGTGATGTGACTAGGTATCTAAGGTAAGTCCGTCCAGTTTTATATAGTGCAGGATGGTAATCTGATCGTCAGATTAAATAGGATGGATCATGAAGAAGAGTTGGCATAGTGTAGACCTAGTTCTTGAAGGATTCTCACATGGTGGATAATGATCTGGTGAAGGTCAATAGAAAACCACTGGATGTGAGCAGTAAATACCGATCAGTGTGGTAATCTGTAATGATGAAGTGCTTATGTCCAGCACTGGGCAGCTCTACCAATTGAATACCACCATGAGCATTAGAAAGAGGTTTATAATATGTAAAATTTTTGCAGACTTCTGCTTCGCAAAGAAGGTGTGAACCTTCGGACTTCTGCTGAGCTGGAAATCGTTAAGGCTATCAAGGAGCGCGCTTGCTACCTGTCCCCCAACCCACTGAAGGAGGAGAGCATGGAGTCGGAGAGGGCACAGTATGCCTTACCTGATGGAACACAGCTGGAGGTATGAGGCCATACTACAGCCAAACAAGTTTCTAGTTTGAGAGAATTACTTTCCATGGCCATGGAAGTCTGCGATGCCTTTGGTCCTTACATCAGTCATATCTAAAACTTTTTAAAGCTTCAGATGCTATGAAACAAGGAGTCAATGATGTGGTACTGACTAGAATGAATATATATACTGCAGTGAGTGCTGCAACAAATTCACCAGCTACAGCAGCTCTAAAATTGAAGAAATGTGGCGCTGGTTATCATGTATACACTGCACCACATTGTGTCTATGGCCATAAGAAATAAGATATCAAATTTCATTACCACAGTAATTCCACTTGCCGCAGCACCCTTCGATACACAGTGATGTCAGCACACAGCTGTCCGTCGACTGCAATAGGAGCTGTGGTGGTGTCTAGACTGTCTGCAGCAACAGGGTCATACCAGCAAAAATTTACTTTTAATCTTTTATCATAGATTGGTCCAGCCAGGTTCCGGGCGCCGGAAGTGCTATTCAGGCCCGATCTCATCGGTGAAGAGTGTGAAGGTGAGAGTGAAATCTTTTGTTCTTTCATGAAAGCTGATATCGGAGTCATCTTACAGAAAATCAATTGTAGGAAATCTATGTCCAACTGTGGACAGCAATAGGATTCAATGATGATAGTGATGATGATTTAACTACAGGAACCTATAAATTTATTATAGAACTCTTCATGAGTGAAGGTTGATAGCTTTGTAACTGGAAAAGTGCTTCGGAGCATGTAATGCTGATGGTAGGTCTCCGTTGCCGTAGACCGTGTAGGTAGGTACCACCGCCAGCCCTATAGTCTCGGGCTATTAAGAATAGGACTAAGGTATTCCCTGTCCGTCGTACAAGGCGACTGAAAGGCTCCTCGGGTTCGTGAGCCTTAAGAGTAGGGGCTCCCGGTACGGCAAATGGATGGTGGTCTTGTATTTGCCGTAGCACAGCGTTGGTGCTGAAGGCTTTGCCCTTCCATGAGATGTTTTAGCCAGAGTGCAAGGAGGCACTGGTGCGTTCCTTAGGAGATACCGGAGACCCCCTAATGCACTGGCGGAAACCACCGCTAGGGTTTCAGTGGGTACAAGCCCCATATAACCTTATCTTCCACCCAGAAGCAAGGTATCTTTTAAGATTTCCACCACTAAAAACAAAGGTAGGTACCACCACAGCGCCTGGTTATACTGGCAAACAGTAGTGTCCATCATTACTGTGTAGACAAGTGCTCAGTGCAGCGGCGCTTGAATTATAATACGGCTAAATTAAATGATTACAATATACGTATGCACTGGTGGAGCGAGGGTGACGCTTACACTTGGCCGATTCATCATCATTCAATGGACGTCCACTGCTGGACAGGTCTCTTGTAATGTGTTCCATAAATCACGATCTTGCACTGTATGAATCCAACGGCTCCTACCATTTTTTTTTTATGTCCTCTTCTAGTGGGAAGTCTTGCCAACGCTGCGCTTTCCGGTGCTGAGGGTCGCCATTCTTGACCGGTTAATGCAAATAATTTGTTTACATCAAACAACTTCGAACCGCGCTCCATAGAGAACAGAGTTTATTTAAATGAGTATATCAGACGGGAGAGTCCATAGTGCAGTTATGTGAGATCTATTATATGGCTAAATTAAACGGTCGCAATGTTCGTAGCCACAGGCGGCGCGGCGCGGCGGTGACGCTTGTACTTGGTCGGGCAATACAAAAAATTTGTTTAATCAAATTTGAACCTTATTGCGTACAGCGCAGAGTTCATTTATATAAGCGTTTTGTATGGACGATTGATCCGTGACGCGATGCGCGGAAGCAAAGCGAACGATTTCAAGCGAATATGGTCTTTATGCAGCAAGCAATAGAGTTGATTGTGCAATAGTCGCAGTACGCTGATGACGTCACGACGACCAGTCGACGAATTGGCCACCAGACGAGCGCTACAGTGTTTATGTATATAACTACTCCGCAGGGCTACACGAGGTGCTGATGTTCGCCATACAGAAGTCGGACATGGACTTGCGGAAGGTGCTGTACCAGAACATCGTGCTGAGCGGCGGTTCCACCCTGTTCCGCGGCTTCGGCGACCGGCTGCTGGCGGAGATCAGGCGTTTCGCGCCCAAGGACATGAAGATAAGGGTAATTGGCTCACAGAACCAACTGAAGGATGAAAAAAAAAAAAAAACCTCCGTTAGCTATCACTGGTGGTAGGTCTCTGTTGCTGCAGACCGTCTTGGTAGGTACCAGCACAGCGCCTACTGCAGCCGACAGACAGTACTGTGATCCGGTTTGAAGGGCGCTGTAGCTATTACTAGTGGTAGGTTTCTGTAGCCGTAGACCGGTTATGTAGGTACCACCGCAGAGCCTATTGCAGTCGACAAACAGTACTGTTTCAAACATTGCTGTGATCCGGTTTGAAGGGTGCTGTAGCTAGTATAATTACAGGGTAATGAGACAACATTCTGGTTTCCAAGTTTGTTATGTTATCATTCTCTTAGTGGGACTCTAACCCTCAAATGAACATCTCACCAGTGCCGGCGTACATCCCTAACCAGCTTCCTGTTTACCGAGTTCCGGTTTGAATGGCGCCGTAGCCTAGTGAAGTTAATGTGGTAGTGATATAACGCCGCGGTCCGTGTGCGCAGATCTCGGCGCCGCAGGAGCGGCTGTACTCGACGTGGATAGGCGGCTCGATCCTCGCGTCGCTGGACACCTTCCGCAAGATGTGGGTCTCCAAGCGGGAGTACGACGAGGAGGGCCACCGCGCCGTGCACCGGAAGACCTTCTAGACGCCGCGCGGCCCGCGTCCGAGCCCGTCGGGCGCTCGTTCACTGCGCACGCGCCTCGGGGATCCAGCGGTCGGCAACCTACGGCACACTAGTAAAAAAAATTTTTTTTTTTTTTAATTTTAACGTCAGTACTTAACCCCACCTGATGTTAAACATTAATGAGATCTGTGGTGGTATACCGTTCTGACCCAGTGACAGCCTTTTGGATCTCTTGAGGACATCCACATCCGAAGACGAGGACACCGAAGCCGAAGAGTTCTCTCGTTGGTTATAGGTCTCTGTATAGACCGTCTAGGTATTAATGGGGGTTCAGGGGTCGACAGCCTTAGGCACACTAGTTAGGTCTCCATACCACCTGATCACCACCACACCAATTGTTACTCCACCGCTGTGATCCAATTAAGGAGTTTTAACTAGTGAAATTACTGCGGTAACAAGACATTTATTATGTTGCAAGGCGAGCGCAATATTATATAGTGTATATCATCTTAACTAGCGCTGTCTCTTGCAACACTCATTATCAAGTGTTCATTGTAAAAGAAATCTTTTAATTTACTTGTAACAAAACGATAACACATGATCCTAAGGTCTCTCTAATATATTTTTTTTAAAGATACGTGGCACATCAAAGGCACATGTGCTGGAATTTGGTTCACGCAAAATCAAGTGTAAGGCGCCTTATGTAATACAACGCATCAACTGCTCTGACACGTGTTTGCTTTGATTTTGATCTTCGGCCGAAAAGGTTGCCGACCCCTGCTTGTATAACCAGTCCCTGAAGCTTCGTCATACACTTAAGAGGCCGATCGCGACCTATATAAAGTTGTATGGAAACAACGTGGCAGTGAACGGGGTCAATGCGGGATCTTAACGCGACATCAATAACGTGGATACGCTCTTTATTAATTATTTAATATATTAATTTTATTAAATTAAATTATTCTTTTTGCACCAAGTATGGATGTTGATTTTATGGGGACCGCTCTAGAGGTGAGCGACTTCGATCCCGACTGACCGCGAGTTTCCGGAAACGGATATGTTTTTGGAATAAAGTAAGCGGATATACGATATTTGCTGGCTCTCCGCTCGCGTATTGGATTTTGATTCTTTTAATTTATGTAAAAGGCGAATCCCAGCATTGGGAATATAAATTGGGCTTTATGCTTATAGACCATAAGTGGGTGGACAGCGTTTGTTATGCTATATGTATATATATATATTTATTTCAATGGCAGCTATTTCATACCATTGTTATAGTTAAATATGCTTCGGTGAAGAAATTGGGGTTCATGATAGGATTTAGGCAACAAGATTACCACGCTGGCTCAACGGGGATTGGTAGGAGGTGGTGCTGGAAGACCTCACACACAAGAATCCGACGATCTGGCGAAAGTCGCGGGAAACCTCCAGAGTGAGGATCTTCCGTGGGATCTCCATGTCCAGCTGTGGTCGTCTATCGGGCGGTGATGACCAAGTTTGGATACGTTGAAGGAAAGAGAGGAGATTACTTTAAAAGTCGGCAATGGGACTGGTGCTCGTCTCCGCTGCCGAGGAGTGACGGTCGCCGACAAAGGAGGTCGGTCGATAAATGGCGGCGTTGGCTAAATGGATCATTTTAAGCTTAACATTCGAGCTCCGTCATGGTGGAACAGTTACCATCAGGTGGCAGCTCACCATCAACTACTGTAGGATCTTCAGCGGCTATAAAATCTTGGCTTCTATAAAGCTTTCATACTTTGCTTTGTTTTATTAATTAATATATATTGTACTAAATTAAAGAGGTCGCGATAGCTCAGTGACGAAGAGGCTCGGGTTCGATTCTGACACGGCTTGACCTCAACTTCCGGTGAAAAACAACATCGTCAAAACCGACATGTACCTAGACAGACACGCAGATATTTAAATAGTACTGATTCGCTGTTGGTGCTAATCCCAGTTGTGGGAATGTTTAGTGGGAAATTTGTATCAGCTCATTAATAGTTGCTTTGTGCGGACGTATCGGTTCCGATGGAGTCATTAGCATTGCTTATCAGTTTTTTTTATATAATTAAACCACTACGAGCCGGACGTTCACCTGATGGTGATACACCTGATCGTAACAACATGGTGCTGGTTAGGGTGATATACACTGCACCGCGTTGCACTTGTCGCCTGAGACTTAAGATGTTGAGTATCGTTACTCCAGTTATTACTTTCTGCTACAGCGCCCTTCAAACCCGATCACAGTCATCGCACAGTGCTGTCTATCGGCTGCAATGGTCGCTGCGCTGGTACCTACCTAGATGGTCAGCAGCAACAGAGACACTACCACCAGTATCAATGCGCGGAGACGACGCGGTGCAGTGTAAATACTCTAGTATTTTATATTTTTTAATTTTTCTATTATTACATTGGATGTTTTATATGAGTACATTATGTATCCGTGAAACATATATCCCCACTTAAACCCCTACAAACGACGGCTCCTCATGCTCGGCGGTACCGGAGGCCTTGACTGCGAGACCTTGGCAAGGCACCGGAAAAAATGTGGACATCTTTGGGGTAGCCCAGTGTCCAGCAGTGGACGTCTATCGGCTGACGATGGTGACACATAAATGCTACATGCAAGCTTACATTGTACGATTTTATATTTATTATATTGTAAAGGCGTATCCACGTTGTGCTAACGTACATTCCCGCGTTCAGTGCTACGCTAAGTGGATACTCCACTTTAGTAACTTGTTTAAGCGATAAAGTTTATATAAATATATTACGCAATCACATTAAGGGGCTGTTTCATTTCCGATGTATTAAGGGGAGGTGGGGAAGGATCGTAAACGTTCACGTGATAATAAGTGATACAGCCTGTAACAATGTGCCGATGGTAACAATGATATAGACGTCTATCGGCTGATGATGATGATGATGTCTGTCGACTGCTATACCCTCTGCGGTGGTATCTACACTGTTGGCAAGAACAGAGACCTACCATCAGCAACGACAGAGACCTACCATCAGCAACGATAGAGACCTACCATCAGCAACGACAGAGACCTACCATCAGCAACGACAGAGACCTACCATCAGCAACGACAGAGACCTACCATCAGCAACGACAGAGACCTACCATCAGCAACGACAGAGACCTACCATCAGCAACGACAGAGACCTACCATCAGCAACGACAGAGACCTACCATCAGCAACGACAGAGACCTACCATCAGCAACGACAGAGACCTACCATCAGCAACGACAGAGACCTACCATCAGCAACGACAGAGACCTACCATCAGCAACGACAGAGACCTACCATCAGCAACGACAGAGACCTACCATCAGCAACGACAGAGACCTACCATCAGCAACGACAGAGACCTACCATCAGCAACGACAGAGACCTACCATCAGCAACGACAGAGACCTACCATCAGCAACGACAGAGACCTACCATCAGCAACGACAGACGCACCACCAGTGATAGCTACAGCGCCCTTCAAACCGGATCACGGTAATGTTTGGTCACTACTGCCTGCGGTATGCGCTGCGGTGGTACCTAGACGGTGTGCAGCGACCGACCTACCAGCAGTGCAGCAGTCTGTTTCTGGTGACACATGTTAAGGCAGCTCCATCATCATCATCATCATCACACAGGCCTCACCCGAACATCTCTTCACCGATTGAATAGGTCATACACACGAGCATCACTGTTCAACTTAGAGGATGCTGTGGGCAGATGTAACTAGTGAATCTAATCAGATGAGCACCTTGGTTAATGGTGGAGGGAACTGCTTTAAATATCCTGGAATGGACCACCACCAGCGTAGTCTGGATAACTTCCGGAATTATTTACTTCAGTGCAGTTCACAAAGTTGGTGTCCGTCAGTACTGGGACGTGTCACAGAGTAACTATAATATTTATATTTATAGTTCAAGTTACAAATATAGTTACCGATTGTTCACACAGTACTACTCTGTGGTCTGATGGTATTGATGTAACACCACCGACATTTGTTGGACAATATCATAATAGTCCTGGCTTCAAGTACTTTCACTGAAATATCTGGTTAGGTTAGGTTAGGTTAGGTTAGGTTGGGCGTTGGGAAGGTGGCGAACGCATCGATCGATCCCACCAACCCGGCACTCGGGCCGTGAAGGACACCGAGGGGTTGTTTTAGTGGGTGAGAGCCCCACATAACCATCCGTCGTGCCCTAGGCGAATGTGTATGCCGCAGGACATTTTTTCCTCTCGACAAAAAAAAAAAAAAAGTTAGGTTGAACGTAGGGCGCGAGTCTGCAACTATACGTCGTCAACGTTCTGACGGCTGACCTTGAAGTGGCAGCGGTTCTCGGTACACCTGGCTCCGGGGTTTGTATATATATATATATTGTGTAACAAAATACTAAAGGGAGTAGTGTCGGACTCCAACCGACAACAAAGCCTCGCACGTTATTCCAATTACTTCCGAAGATATGCACGAGGGTCACGGGATAACATCGAGCAGTTCTCCCGCAACCCCTGACCGGCGCCCGGATCGAACGAGCTCGCCTCGGGGAGGGATGTGAAGCACCCCTCCCGAGAGAAAATCCTTACGTGGTGACGTCGGAATACGAGACGCGCCGCCAGATACACCCCGGGAACGCTCTGCAAGGGGGGCGCCGGCCCGACGGACCAAGTAGGTCCCGACGCCAGGTTCCTCTGCCCAAGGAGGCAGTCGGCGGTACATTTGTTGATCTTCAGTAATTTGATTAATCAATACCAATAATACTTCCTCCGACTGGTAATTGACTACAACAGACCTGATTAATCCACACTGAGTGTCCAGTTGTTACAGATCTAGCAGCTGAATCTTTACCAGGATGCATTTCTGTGATGCTGCCGCGTCTCCGTGAAGCTGGCGAATGTTCCTCAATGATCAATACTAAATGTAATGGAGTTGAGTATTCTGAGTGGGGACGAGACCAAATATTTCGATACGTTGTTTGAAGTCTGAAATCTAGATAATCGTGACATCTTAGTGCTCTTCCGGTGCGTCCCTGGTGATGATAATGACTGACCAATTGGGAAACAATAGGGTGTAAGGACTTCCAAATGGCGTGGGTCGTCTGACGTTTTTTTTTATTTAACGTGGAGGAAATGCCTGCGCATTCTCGTCCTTGCGGGGGCAAGGACAAGTTATGTCGGACTTGCATTGACTAAAGCCCACGATGTTCCAACTCATCGCCTGATGGCAGGGTTATGGGAAAGTTTACGCACCATCCACGACCCTGCCGGCGCTGGTCGCTTTCGCAGCCCCACCTCGGGAGGGAGGGATAAAACCTCCCTTTCTACCTCTACAGGGCCACGGCGGAACATGCAGCGCGCCCCCTCCTCGGCCTCCTGCAGTCGCGCGGATGATGGATTTCCCCAAACCCGTCGTCCAGATGCCATAGGAGCCACGGGAGAAAACCTCTCCCAGCTCCCTGCGGCGGAGAGATGTTGGGTCTGCCGCTAACCGTTAACCGCCGCTTCTGCGAGCCTTTCGCCGCGGGTCGGCCGGGTCGGTTCCACTTCGCGTCACCGTGTATCGGTCCACGGTAACCAATCTCCTCTTCCAAGACAAGGCGGGAACCCGTTGAGGAGATGACATGTCGTAAACATCGAATAACACGAGGAAAATTGAGCCTTGACTCTGCTCACTCTCTGGCACCCATGTTTACAATATAAATTATTTAATAACTATAATTAGTACTAAAGAAAGTGTGGATGGATTGTGTGAAAGATGACATGTGTGAGAAGAGTGTGAATTTAGACATGGCGGCTGATAGAGAGATGTTGAAGAGAAGTACACACTGTACCGACCCCACATAGAATGGGGAAATGGCAAGAGGAAGAAGAAGAAGAATTAGTACTAAATTTTTCTGACTCTAATGATTGATACAATAAACTAGGACTCGTATAATTATGTCTGATATTACTTAAAGAATGTATAATTTATAAAATAATTTGGATAGTTTATACAAAAGTTTGGAGGGTAGTTTCGCATGGATCTGATGCGGGTAGTTACTGCCGGCGTCGTGCCTTTATCGGCCGCTCGCTGCCCGCGCCCGCGCTCGGCCCTCGAGGTTGCAGGTACTCACGTGGCACTTGTCGCACTCGACCTTGGAGATTACCGAGTATTTCCATTGTATTATTCCATAGACTCTTCTGAATTTGAATTTATTTTCTTCCGCTTGTAGTTAATAATTGTTCTGAACAGATCTGTATATCGTGCTAATTCCTTCACCTCGTGGACCACCAGGATATGTGGGCAAATCTAACTGTAGTGATTCTAATCAGATGAGCACATTGGTTAATGGTGGAGGGAACTGATTTCAATATCCTGAAATAGACCACCACCAGTGTAGTCTGGATGACTTCCGGAATTATTTACTTCAGTGCAGTTCACAGAGTTGGTTTCCGTCAGTACTGGGACGTGTCACAGAGTAACTATAATATTTATATTTATAGTTCAAGTTACAAATATACCGATTATTCACACAGTACTACTCTGTGGTCTGATGGTATTGATATAACACCACCGACATTTGTTGGACAATATCATAATAGTCCTCTCTGCAGTTACCGTTCTGACGGCTGACCTTGAAGTGGCAGCGCTTCCTGGCACACCTGGCTCCAGGGTAGCTCCGCGTGCGGTATCCCTACTGGAGACGCGCACACGTATAACCCTATTGAATAAGGATGTCGATAATCTGAACTATTTACATTTTAAACAGTCGTATAATAATAATGCCTATTGTGGACGAGCTTTATTATTCTCAAATTGACTTTAAAACGGCAAAAGCAATATTTATACCAAATTTAGAGTGTTCAAGTCTAATAGTTTCGGAGGTCTATAGATTTCGATTATAAATATATATATATAGTTAATTGAATTATGAAATAAAAGGCTCTATCATCTAAATTGTTTTGTCTAAATAAAACTTTTTAAGTCGAATTAATTTACCTGAAAAATATTCTAAAATGTTTTATATATAAAAAAAACATGCAATTAAAGAGAAGAAATAATTATCGCGAATTATTCGCAAAGATAACGGTAATTGTGTTAACAAATGATAAATAGCTTAACAGATTATAAAGCAATTGTGTAAACGAACAATGTAACGCTGATAAATACATAAAAAGGGGGATTCGTGGCTGCGCGTCCCACTTCGCGTCCGGCGGCCGAGGAGAGTGCGTTTAAAAAAAAAACAAAACAAACATGGCGCCGAGCGTACCGGCTGTGACGTTTAACAATGGAAAATCTATTCCCGCCATCGGATTAGGAACGTGGAAGGTAAGAGATATATTTCTTTTTTAAATCTGTGACGGAATTGGATTGTATAAAAAGAGAGAGAGAGACAAATATAGTGTTCAGCCTAAGTGGGAGTGAGATGGAGTGAGTTTCTATACAGTTCCTCTGCCGAACGCGTGATCTGAACTACACTAGTCTTCTATCTGTATCTCCCTCTCGCTCTTAATATATTGTGAGAGGGACACGGAATGAGTTTCTATACAGGATCCTTATCTGATCTACTCTCCACGCATCAGCTATCAAGCGGACTACTCTCTCCACTTTATGACTCTCTTAATATATGAAAAGTGAGAGTGGGATATATTAAAATCTATAGTATTACTCGGAGTGTAAGAGGTCCCGCGCAAAAACTCACGGGATCGAAGCCAACCTTACCAGCTCGTGGAGCACCCTGATAAACAACGAGGCTCTGGCTCCTACCACTCCGCTATAGGGCCGGCCTGGTGGTAAATTACCCAAATCCCTTCATATATAGGGGTCCACAGAGGACCCCCAAAGCCCAGCGATGCCGTCAGCACAGAACCTATCAATGTGGGAATTTTTGAGGGAGACATATCTCCAGCAATGGAAGTCGGTTGCTGGTAGTATTACTCTTCTTTCTCTTTCGTTCTTGTCCATCAAAGACTAGTCATATTCTTACGTTTAAAAAAAACCCATCAGTTTATTACCTAGGTAGCAGTGTGCAAATATTACTGTGTGCATTGAATCGCGCTGTAGCCAGTGCAATTACTGCGGTAATTAGACCTGATGTATCTCAAAACGAGCGCGATGTCGTGCAGCGTATACATCTTAACTATCGTCACGTTATTGATTCGGTTATCACTTGCTATTAAGTGATGTCACTTCTACTCGTTACGTCGTAAAAATAAAAGTTATTTACTTAAACTTAGTTTTGCTGTTTTAATTAAAGGCTTCTTTATTATTTATCTGTATTCAATTTATGTACATTGTATTAGGTCCTTACATACGAAAATGGCGTTATTGCATTGGCATTGGCATATCTCCTCTTTGGTTCAGAATTCCAAATTCAAATTTATAAATTCATTTAGCGGGTACATTTGAATTTTGGAAACATTCATTTGTTTTTCCTTTGGCGTCGGTGGTAAACATGAAATATCGGTATATTTACGAGTACGAGTTCTACCGTGGCACCAGTACCAGCGCTGCAGGAACAGCTCGAAGGTTTAATGATGTGTACGGCGCTGGTGTCGCAAAAGAAAGCACGGTACGTTTATGATTTCAACGTTTTCGTTCTGGAAATTTCGACCTTCAGAACTAACCCCGTGGACGGTCGGAGACCAAAGTGGAAAATGAAGAATTAAAGGCTATTGTGGAAGCGGATCCATCACAAAGCACTTCAGAGATAGCTGCAGGCTTCGGGGTAAGTGACAAAACTGTATTAATGCACTTGAAGCAAATCGGGAAAGTAAAAAAACTTGACGATGGGTACCTCATGCATTGAGGGAACCGAACTTGCAGAACACGCGTCGACTGCTGCTGCTGTGTTACTTTGCTCAACCGGCACAATGATGAAGGGATTTTAAATCGAATCGTTGCTTGTGATGAAATATGAATACTGTACGATAATCGGAAGCACTCGTCGCAATGGCTGAACCCTGGAGACCAGCCAAATCCTGCCCTAAACGAAAATAGACTCAGAAAAAGTTACTTGCGAGTGTTTGGTGGACCAGCGCCGGTGTCGTTCACTGCAGCTTTCTAAAACCTGACCAAACGATTACGGCAGATATCTATTGTCAGCAACTTCAGACCATGAAGGAAGAAGTAGCTGCTGAACAACCGAGATTGGTCAATCGCTCTAGGCCACTGCAGCTCCACTACAACGCAACACCACCACCACACACTGCACAACAAACAACCACTAAGTTAGATGAGCTACAATTGGACTGTCTGCGACATCCACCGTACTCCCCGGACCTTGCCCCAACAGATTACCAGTTTTTCCGGAATTTGGACAACTTCTTACATGGAAAAAAATTCAACTCCGATGCGGCAGTCCAAACTTCAAAGAGTTTATTGATCCTCGCCCCCAGGGTTTGTTTAGTAAAGGGATGAATGAACTACCTATGAGATGACAAAAGTGCATAGATAACGGTGCATACTTTGGTTAATTAAATATATTTTACAAGAAAAAAATTGGATTTATATTCCTCCCGTACATAACGCCAATTTCATATGTAAGGACCTGATAATTGTCTCCACGAGGCGTAATGGTTAATTGTCTTATAAAACGAAGGTCTAGAGTTCGAGACAGCTCAATTCGAGTCTAGGCTCCATCCTCAATCTGCCGCTATAACAGCATCGCTGTCAACTTATGAGAGATAGAATATTCTAAAACAGCACGGCCTTATTGTCACTTAACAACACGTGATGGTCAAATTTTAACTTATTGTAGATATTTAACAGTTAAATAATAAACCTGGTTAAGTTATCAGTTAATTTAACATTAATCTATTATAAACTTATTGAGATTATGCCGTCGTTGAGATATCTACAACTTTACAATGCTAATAAGAGGATTTTGTTATTTACACACACACATATATATATTAAATAAATGTTGCCAACATAAAAGCAGTAATAACAACTGATCATATTCTATAACTAATCAATATCAGCCGATAGACGACTGCTGGACAAGGCCTCTTCCAGAGATTCCCTCATCGATCGGTTAGGGATTCATATGAGGGGATTAGGGCCATTTCCTGACACGCTGGTCCATTGCGAGTTGATGAGAGCTAAAGCCCCGTTTATTGATTAGCAGGGTGCACCGCGAGCAGGTGAGGTCTGCTTGGATACCCTGAGTTTTGTGCGAGAACCTTTACGCCCTATATTAGTAACCATTACAACAAAACGTACAAGAGACAAATAGAGACAGTACTAACCTTTTTTCTGATGAGGACGATGTTTATTGTACATATCCTGTTAGCGTCATTGAGAGTTTATTCATGCTGTTCCGCGAACAAGCTTTTTATGTCAATAAATTATTTTTATGTGAAATTATTAAAAAAAGTATTAAAAAAAAACGTATTAATATTGTCTGTTAATGAGGACAGACAAAAAGAGTTGTACGAGATAAAAAATTCACAATGTGCACTTTAGATAATAATTAATATGGAAATCTACAATTTAAATGGTAATGTTATTTGTTTTTATATGTCATTAAAAACATCATTAATTATTTAATAAAATTAACATTGAATTAACTATATAAAATCGATATAAATTATTCAAACGATAACAAGTTGGCTTTATTGGCAATCGTCTTTTGCCTCATTTGTAACGGAGGACAATATATAACGATTGATAATCTTTGCAGTTAGATAATATCGATACATAAGTGGATTCTGTAAACTAATACAGCATCATTTCTCTAATAAGAGTATTAGTTTTTCGTTTGTGTTAAAAGTAAATTGAGAATGTCTTCAAATGTGCCTAAAGTTAAATTCAATAACGGCCTAGAATGTCCAATTCTCGGCATTGGGACCTGGAAGGTGAGTAAAATGATCTAATGTCAATTAAAACTGCTTTAATTATACACAATGAATATCTTATAGTGGATATATGAAAAACAATTATGTATTCATAATAAATACATTTAAACGTCCGTGTGTTTACCGGCATGTTGTTTACTTGCAAATAACAACAAAGTATTCGCAATTATTTTTGAAGGACAAACTTAAAAGGCAATTAAACTAATTATTCGTTACCCAGAATATAATGAAATTGTATAAACTAATTGCATTATTAAGTGCAGTTGTTTTCGTCGCATTTCATATTAAAAATATTTTTAATTTCACTGCAGTTTTCTTTTGTATTCTTCAATAAAGAGAGGAATTCCACTCTTTACAGCAAATACCCTTTTCTCGATTTCTTTTTTATTTTGTAAAAAAATCTTTTCTGAGCTCATTAGATAACCTGCAAAGTCCATTCTAAAGGAATAAAAATATGGAAGATATGTAAAACAATATAAAATAGTATAAAAATTATTTAACTGATGATTTGATATACAGATATAAAAATTTTGTACATAGGCTGATGTAATCATGATGATTATTGTATAAAAAAGTATATATAGCCTGCTGAGCTACTCGGCCAAATTTCTCCCATAACTGAAGCATTCCTATAGAGAACGGCTGATAGATTTTAATGTTGAATAAGTGAATGAATGTTCCCAAGTTGAATAAAACTTATGACTTTATTAACATATCCTGTAAGTAGAATACAATAATTTTTGTGTCCTTCAAAATTTTTATAAGACAACATATTTTAGCATTTTTTTGAGTGGTCTTCATTTAGTAATAAAAAAATTGTGTATATAATGAACACATGGATAGTTCTTGTCCGTTAGAAAAGCTGAGGGTTCTAGTTGATAATGAATTATAAGCCAGAGACGAAAACCTGATGAGAGATTCAATTAATATTTCATCGTCAAATTATATTTTGATTTGTCATATAAATAATATAGCTAGCGGTAGCTGTTCAGAAAGTAACTGAAGAGTTAGTCTCCTTAATAAACTTACTTAAATGATATATCCTACTTAATATTTAAATACCGAGTTTATATCCTAAACATATATAAAGTACTGATAATGTTTTTTACATCATGAGAGGTCATGGTCGCTACATTACTTCATACGATTACATAACATTTATTTCCATAAAAATATATATATATAGTGTGACTTGTTTATTTATCTAAAGGTCTCCAAGTTCAGGGCTCCGGTTATCATTTCACGATGATAAATTTGTAAGTTATATTGGTTAGCTATTTGTCTGCTTTTCTAATATAACTTGCCTTAAAATTATGTTTTATAATAAACTACTGGTTCTGGAAATTTCTGGATGGAGAGCATTCAAAACAGAGCATGGCGAGGTTTTATGTTGTGTCATGGAACAGCTTAGGGTATCCAATATTGCATAGTGTAGCAGGTACTAGAATATTGCCCCCAATCCTCTTAAAATGTCCGGAAAAACATTTATAAGAGAAGTTCTGAAGTACCTTGACTTTCCATATTTCTGGTGGTAGGTTTATATTGCTGGAGACAGACCTGGTAGACACCACAACAGCGCCCATTGTAACTGACAAACAGTAGTATGCAAACATCACTGTGTTCCAGTTTGAAGGGTGCTGTAGCCAGTTAGATTATTGGGGTTGAGACTCAAAACCTCATCCGTTAAAGCAAGTACAAAGTGGTGCTCTATATATATCCTCATAACTAGCTCCATATTATATTCTTCGGCTTAGGACATAAGAAATTAAGTCTCCTTACCGCAGTCAGAATTTCAATAGCTGCATGGCTTTCAAGTCGGAACAGGGTATAGCTGATGCTAGTTAAAATGTTTACCCTGCACCACATTGTGCTCTTGGACTCAACGTTGAGTCTATTTACAGCATTACACAGTAATGTCTGCCGGCTGCAATATGAGCTGCAGTGGTGCTTGCACAGGCTGCAGCAACAGGGGGCTAATTTAAAATATCTCCATTGCAGTCGAAGCCCGGTGAGGTGACGCAGGCGGTGAAGGACGCGATAGACATCGGCTACCGTCACATCGACTGCGCGTTCGTGTACGGCAACGAGAAGGAAGTCGGCGACGCGATCACCGCCAAGATAAAGGAGGGCGTTGTCAAACGGTGAGTACTCCTTGCATACCATCACGGATTCAACATCACTGTTAACAGTGGTGTAAATTAATCGCGATGTCAAATTCAAAATGGGAATGGGTCATTCGCTCGCCGAAGTGGCGGTGTCCTTTTGAATTTCAAAATAGGAATGGGTCATTCGCTCGCCGAAGTGGCGGTGTCCTTTCGAATTTCAAAATAGGAATGGGTCATTCGCTAGCCGAAGTAGCGGTATCCTTTCGAAATTTAAAGTGGGAATGGGTCATTCTATCGCCGAAGTAGCAGTGTCCTTTGAATTTCAAAATAGGAATGGGTCATTCGCTAGCCGAAGTAGCGGTATCCTTTCGAAATTCAAAATGGGAAAGAGTCATTCGCTAGCCGAAGTCGCGGTATACTTTCGAAATTCAAAGTGGGAATGGGTCATTGTATCGCCGAAGTAGCAGTGTCTTTTGAATTTCAAAATTGGAATGGGTCATTCGCTCGCCGAAGTCGCGATATCCTTTCGAAATTCAAAATGGGAATGGGTCGTAAGTTCGTTCTCAATGTGTGTTTGAACGTCGAATATTCTAGAAAATTCTAGAGAATTTCATTCTCTGATGCAACACTAATCACTATTAGCGATGAATGAACACGGGTCTCACTGCGCCTGACTCTTTCCAGAATGTTCTAGAACTTCATTCGTAGTCATCACGGCGCTTTGTGTTTAAAGCTTGTACACATCATCAGCCGACAGACGTCCACTGCTGGACATAGGCCTTGCCCAAAGGTCTCCACATCGATCGATCCTGCGCTCCTCACAACCTTCACCACACATACAGCCGACCTATACTGACGGGCTGCCTCACACACACACACGTGCGCCAAAATAAGTTGCAACTACCTACAATCTCATACAAGCAAGAGTCCTCAGTTCGATTCCTAATAAACTACACTTTGTGATGGTGAGTCACATGGATCAAGTTTCTTGAATCATATTCACGATTGTCTTGTAATCCCAATAGTGGGAATATCAAGTGGGCTTTTCCGATAGTCTGCTGTCTCTCGTCTCTATTATATCACATATTTCGTTAGCTACAGCGCCCTTCATAATAAAATACGGTAGCATATATACACTACTGTTTTATACGAATGGTTGATGTGATGGTAATTGCCATATACGGTCTCCATCAATAGACCTTCAGTCATGAAGTAGCGAAATAGAAGAAGATGTCTCTCTCTCTCATGGTTGCTTTGTAATTTTGGGAATATCATTTATACCTACAGTGAAGACTTGTTCATCACGTCGAAGCTGTGGAACACCTTCCACCGGCCGGACCTGGTGCGCGGAGCCCTCCTTAAGACGCTGGAGAACCTGAACTTGGAGTATGTGGACCTGTATCTCATCCATTGGCCCCAAGCGTATAAGGTAAAGAAAACGTTGTGTTCCGGTTTGCAGGGCGCTGTGGCTAATGAAATTACTCCTGTTGTTGGAACATCATATGCCTTAATGCGTCGTGCATAACATGGTGCAGTGTAAACATCCTAACTAGCGCCACGTCACGCTCGTGTATGTACAGGAAGGCGGCGATCTGTTCCCGACGGACGAGTCCGGCAACATCCAGTTCTCCGATGTGGACTACGTGGACACTTGGAAGACGCTGGAGCCGTTGCAGCGTGAGGGTCTGGTGAGGAGCCTCGGAGTCTCCAACTTCAACTCGAAGCAGCTCGCCAGGCTACTGCAGAGCGCCACAGTGAAACCCGTCACCAATCAGGTACCCTCATCACCAGTAAAAGTGGTGTCGTTCAACTCGTATGTAAATTGCACTTGTGTGTGTGTCATGTCTTGTCTGTGTGTCTGTCTCTGTCTCTCTGTGTGTGTCTTCTGTCTCTGTGTGTGTCTTCTGTCTCTGTGTGTGTTCCTTCTGTCTCTGTGTGTTCCTTCTGTCTCTGTGTGTGTGTCTTCTGTCTCTGTGTGTGTGTCTGTGTGTCTTCTGTCTCTGTGTGTGTGTCTTCTGTGTCTGTGTGTGTGTCTTCTGTGTCTGTGTGTGTGTCTTCTGTCTCTGTGTGTGTGTCTTCTGTCTCGTGTGTGTGCTGTCTGTCTGTCTGTGTGTGTCTTCTGTCTCTGTGTGTGTGTCCTTCTGTCTCTGTGTGTGTGTCCTTCTGTCTCTGTGTGTGTGTCTGTCTGTCTCTGTGTGTGTGAACGCGACTAGTGTGAAGTCACTCTACATGCGCAAAGCAAGAAGTATACCCTTCTCTCCCTCACTCGCTGTACACTTTATGAGTGCGAAAGAGATAGATATAAGCGTTGATTTCGCTGCTACTCTCTGGTGCAAGGAGTCCCGCACAAAGACTCACGGGACCCAAGCCACAGTCTCACCAGCTCGCGGTGCACACTGCTGTACAAACGAGGCTCTGGCTCCCACCAATCACGCATTGGGATGGCGTGGTGGGAAATGGCTCAAATTCCCCCCCATATAAGGCCCTACAAAGGTCCGTTTCTGGTGAACGATGGTACCGAAGGCCATGCTTACTGCGTCGGACGGTGACAAGGCACAGGAACCAGGGCAGCGCAGGACCGATCTATGTGGAGATCTTTGGGGGAGGCCTGTCCAGCAGTAGACGTCTGTCGGCTGATGATGCTGCTGCTGCTCTTCAACGCCAGCTAGTCGACAGCGCACCGCACGGGATTAGGCGCCAGCGTCTGATGCGAGAACAGCTCGCGTTTTATCGATCTGTTGGACTGGCTGGATGTGCTGCTGCAGTGTGAACATCTTAACTAGCTTCAACTTTATCATGTTACGGTTTCAAGGGCGCTGGTAGCTAGAAAAATCACTAGTGTAATAAGACTTACATCTTCATATCTCAAGGCGGCGCACGACACGAGCGGGTCGTTCGGCAATAGAGACCTACCACTAGCAATAGCTACAACGCCCTTGCCCTTCAAACCGGATAACAGTAATGTTCGCGCAGTACTGCCACTCGGCTCCAATAGGCGCTGCAGTAGTACCTAGACGGTCACCAGCAACAGAGACACTACCAAAACACTAGTATCTACTTCACCGTGTTCCGGTTTGAAAGACGCTGTAGGCATTAAAATTACTGTGGTAATAGTATTCCTCATCTCATCACATAATTCCTCTACTTCCAGGTGGAATGCCATCCGTACTTGAACCAGGCCCGTTTGAAGTCGTTCTGCGAGGAGCACGGTCTGATCATCACGGCGTACTCGCCGCTGGGCTCGCCGGACCGACCCTGGGCGAAGCCGGACGACCCTCAGCTCCTCGAGGATCCGAAACTGAAGGCGATCGCCGACCGCTTGGGCAAGACAGTCGCTCAAGTCCTGATCAGGTGAGTCCACGTTTGTATCAGTACTGGAGACGCTCCGGAATACTCTTAGGGAGAGCGGTGGTAACTGACCAGGTGTATTCGATGGACTGGTGGCAGGTCTCTCTTGCTGCAGACCACAGCAGCGCCTGTTGCAGCCGACAGACTACTGTGCAAACATTACTATGATCCGGTTTGAAGGACGCTGAAGCTAGTGAAATTACTGGGGTAACGAGACTCGACATCTCATGTCTCAACGACGAGCGCAATATGGTGTAGTGTATACCATCCCAACTAGCGCCACGTTGTATCACTTACTATCAGGTGAACGACCCCTCCCCCGGCGCTTATTTACACAAAAAAAAAAAACTTTCCGGCAGGTACCAAATGGACCGCGGCAACGTGGTGATACCCAAGTCCGTGAACAAGTCGCGCATCGCCAGCAACTTCCAAGTGGTGGACTTCAAGCTGTCGCTGGAGGACGTGGAGCTGATCAACAGCTTCGACTGCAACGGCCGCCTCGTGCCGATGACAGCGTGAGTTGATACTAAAGATACTCCCGTTCCGGTGTGAAGGGCGTTGCAGTTAGTTCTATCAGTCGAGGTGATGAGGATGGATCTTGTGGCTATATGAGACATAAGGCAATCGATCCATTACGATCCGCATTGAAGGACGCTGTAGCTATCTCTAAGTATAACCGGAACACGGTGACGTATATATATTAGGATATTTACACTGGACCACTTTGCGTTCATCGCTTTGAGACGTGAAGTTGTCTTATTACGCCAGTGATTCCGCAAGCTACCAGCGCCCTTGAAACCGTAATATGACGAAATTGATGCTAGTTAGGATGTTCCCACTACGGTAGTATATCCGGCCAGTCCAGCCGAGCGGTCACATGTCAGCTGTTCGCATCAAACGCTGCCGCCTGCTCCAAAGCCTAGCGCTATCAACTGGCGTTAAAGAAAAGAGCAGCATCATCAAAACTATATCGGTCTCTTTCGCACTCATAAGGTGTACCGCGTGTGTGAGAGAGACGGGTATACTTTTCGTATAGCGCGTAGTGACGTCACACTAGTCGCGTTTACACACGCACAGCTCTATGTAGTGTTGTATAAACATCCTCATTAATATCTCGTAGTTATCGGCGCGTCGTGGAAATTTATAGAGAAAACATTTCGATCTTGCTTGAAGGACGCTGTAGCTTATCCCAAGATGATGAGCTCTGTTTGGTGTTGTGTAGACATCCTAATTAATAGCGGCGGAGTATATTGCTGAGCATCAGGTGAATGCCTGTGTTACATCTTAGTTGCATTATCATCACCGACAGACGTCCACTGCTGGACATAGGCTGCCTACAAAGATCCCCACATACAGTCAGCATGGCGGCTGCTGTACGGTTCGTGTGGGGAGACTTGGGCCATATTCCACCACGCTCGCCCAATGCGGGTTGGTGGGAGCCAGAGCCTCGTCTGTTGATCAGTAGGCTGCGCCGCGAGCTGGTGAGCTTGGATCCCGAAAGCTGTTCTGTGATACCCTTTACCCCCCCCGCCCATATATTAGCCTAAACATTGGAATTATTGACCGGTAACAATTAACTTTTTTTTTTATTATTATGTGTTAAATAAAACATTTACATTTTCCCACAGCTGGGACCCGAGTACTCTCACAAGGGCGCTGTATCATCCCACACTAGTAACGCTTTCCTCCATAGAGATAACTTCACCGGGAATCGAACCCGCGACTCTCGCTAACACAACTACTACCTTACAATGACCATGTGAAGTACAGAGGCGCGGGTTCGGTCCCCACTGCTACTCCCACTACAGCGAAAGTAATGACTTCCATCAATTAATGCAGTAGAATTTGAGTCTTGTGGGAGTACATCGTAATTCCCAGCAGTGGGAATATTTAGTGGGGCCGTTTGTTTACATATACGTTTGCTTGCAGGACCCTCGGCCACAAGTACCATCCGTTCGAGAATGTTGAATTTTAACGTCGTTTGCTTTGTTAATTATTTAATAGTATATATATATATATATATATATATATATATATATATATATATATATATATATATATATATATATATAATTTGTTAATAGAAATATAATTTTCATATAAAATTATTCTTTGTTTTCCTTCTCCCTCTCTATTTTACAATTAGAAGAGATGTTATATATATATATATATGTTGTTGAGAGACGGGAGTGGAATTTAGTCTGCCTATATTTTATATCACGGGGAAACCCCGCATCGAGTACTCCGCCGCGGGTACAGTAGGAAAGTTATAGGGGACTTTACCGGTGCCTGTCTACCCGCGGCCGGAAGTAAAAGAACACGGGCGGGTACTTCCAGAGCACCAAGTTTTGATCCTCAGCAAGGTCATACTTTAGTGGAGCTGGAACTTGCCAACTTGAGCTCTTACAACCGTCCGTGGAGGCCTATAGTTAAAGCGAAGACATCTCCCTCTCCGCAGCCATAAACAATTTTTTTTTATTAAATTGAGAGATGAGAAGAGTTACACGTTCATCTGATGGTAAGTGATACGCCTGCCCGTAACATGACGCTAGTTGTATGATATATACTGCGACCACATTGCTCATCGCCATGAGACATCTAATGTCGAGTCTCGTTACCCCAGTAATTCCACTAAGTACAGCACCCTGCAAACCAGAGCTGAGTAATGCTTGCACACTGCTGTTTAGAGCAGCGGTGGTACCTAAGACCTATCACCAGTAAGAACTTCATTTCATCATAGCTTTAATCGAGAGGTCCCTTTACTCCAGCGACGAGGTCTTAAAGCTAGCTGGTCCCGAGACGACAGCCCTTCAACATATGCTGCTTCAAGTCCTCACTGCTGCTGCAGACGGTAGGCTTATCGCTGCTGACTGTCCATATTCCTATGTTGTCCTTGCGGCGCAACGGCTGATTTCTTTTGTGATGATCAGGGTCCCTGGTTCGATATTTTTTATTTCATTTCACGACGAGACCAGCAGGACGTTCACCTGATGGTAAGTGTCACGCTCGCCCAAAACAATGAATCTCGCTACCCAGTTATTGCAATAGCCACAACGCCCTTCAAACCGGAACACGGTAATGTGTGCACAGTACTGTTTGCCGGCAGATATAAACATTGCGGTGGTACTTCCGTAGACGATCTCCGTCAAAGAGACTTACCACCAGCGTATATGGTATACCATCAGCTCGGCGTTCGTCTGCCAATTGGTCTGATCAATGAAGCCGGTCGGACCCAGGGTGTCGCGTGATTGAGTTTGAATGCTGGTGAGGTTTCTGTTTCTAACCTAACCTAACCTAACCTAACACCAGCAACGATAGTCAATTAAAAAAAAAAAAAACAATCCATTAACAATTTGTTTATTACAGGGTATTTTAATATATGCAATCGACTCCCCTTCACACTCGGTATAGAAAAACACACACACACACACACACGCAAAATAAATTATAACAAAGACATACGTTTTTATTTATACAACTAACCGATGAGACGAGTGGGGTGCGTTCACTCGATATTAAGTGACACGCCCGCTAATAACGCGGCGCTAGTTGGGGTGTTATAAATAACACCACATTGCGCTCGTCGCTACAAACAAGATGTTGGAGTCGCGTTACCTCAGTAATTACACTAGCCGCAACGCCCTTCAAACCGGATCACAGGAATGTTTGCACAGTACTGTTCGTCGGCTGCAATAGGCGCGTTCGCGTAAGATATATATACTGCTAACCTATCCCAATATACGAGTAATGTTACCGGTAACACATACGTGTATTACTATACAGATAACGGTGAAGGAAGTATTAGTGAGCGCCATTTTGTATGGCGCTTTCTCGTGACGTCATCACATCGATAATTTTTTTTTTATTTGTAATCAAAAAAGCCTAATCACAGATGGAGCCTCACATTAAGGTTTCCACATCCGAATGGGAAAAAAAAACAAAATGGCCGAAAATTATAAACTATGTTCTATATAATACTTTCTGTATTAACTAATATATATTCCCATAGAAGATAAAGTATCAAAACGCTTCAATCCAAGCATTTTATAATGAAGACCCTTCAAACAAGATGGGGGTAAGTAGATTGCATATCGAATTTAAATTTTACGGGTATACGCATATAAATGTAACAGTTTTGTTTTATATGTCGTGTGCACTCCAGTTACCGGTAACAAATGTTACCGATCTAAACTGTAGGCAGAACTATATATCTACATTCTTCTACATTAGTTTATATGTTAAATACAGTAGTCCCTCCTATAACACGGTGGATTGGTTCCGCGTTATAGGAGTGTTCCCGTATAACGCGTTACGTATAAATTTTCACAGTTCAGAAATATAATTTGGGAAATCCCCGCGTTATACGGGGGAATTCCCGTGTTGTACGGGGGATCGAAATCGCGTAATATGAAAATGCGTTATAAGAGTACCGTGTTATAGGGGGGATTACTGTATATATATATACATACATATATTTATATATATATGTGTATATATATATATATGAGAAATATAGTAAGAGTTCAAGTTACCTCTAGTATCACCAAAACATTTGCTCACTTTCAAAACTACCCTCCGGTTATAAAAAAAAAATGTCTTCATCACAACTTTCATATCACTTAGTCTTCGCTCGGTTTAGAGACCGGCGGCGCCGGTCTGGCCGGTCTCCGGCGGACTACTCCCCTTTCAGTCTTTTGCTGAACTCCTCCTGCTGCAGCTCCCTCCACTCCTTCTTCGCTTTCATTCTTTTCAGTTGCCCGTCCCTGGCAGCAAGATATTTTATTATAGATATACTGTAGGATATAAAATAATCTCTAGGAGACATTAACACCTGATGGTGAGTGATACGCTCCTTCATAACTATGGCGCTAATTAGGATGATATATTGCGCAGGTCGCCTGAGACATAAGATGTTGAGTCTCGTTACCTAAGTAATTACAGTAGTTAAGGCGCCCTTCAAACCGGATCACAGTAATTTTTGCACGTCAGGTGTAATGTAAGCTGCGGTGGTACCTAGACGATCTCCGGCAACAGCGCATGACCGTGCTTCTTGGAACACATTACAAGAGATCTATGTCCAGCAGTGGACGTCCATCGGTTGGGATGATGATGATGTATTACCCGACCAAGTGTAAGCGTCACCGTCGCGTAGGTACAAACCTCGCGACCGTTTAATTTAGCCGTATAGTAATGGTAGCAGACGTGTTGGTGCGTTGATTGTTAACCGCTTCATTGAACCATCGCTAGGCTGGTGTCGCTGAATGCTGAGGTTGATGGTGGTGGTGGTGGTGGACTCACCACTGCAGGTCGACGAGCCCGCCCCTGGTGGCCACGGCCGCCTTCACCCTGTTCGCGAAGTCGACCGCCGTCTCGGTGCTGCGGCGGTGCATCGGCGGCAGGTACCACACGTCGCACACGATCGCCCACGAGCTCATCATGTTCAGCAGGTAGTGCAGCATGCCGTAGCGGGAGCTGTTCCAGAACGCGTCGCCGAACCGGGGGTCGTACCTGGAACAGGAGGATTTGAGGTTAGGTTAGGTTAGGTTACATTACATGTACCATGTACCACTAGCTACAGCGCCCATCAAACCGGAACATATTAAAGTATACACATAATTGTCAATCGGCTGGAATAGGTGCTGCGGCAGCACCATCTTCAAGGTCCGACAGCATATACCTACTCTTCAAGGAAGCAACCGGAGTTGCCAACCCCTGGATACAAGACACGGAGACCAGGTGTATACTTACTTGATCGCGACCGGGTATATGGTGCCGCCGACCTCGAAGCTGCCCTTCTTGAACTGCATGACGGAGGTGTTGTTGATGCAGGTGCCCTCGGGGAAGATCAGGATCGGCGGGTTGTCGGGCACGGAGATGTGCTCCTTCAGCCTGGACAGTAGACCGGGATGGTGAGTTATGCGCCGGCACTATGTAGCGCTGGTTACACGTTGACTGACCTGCTGGCGACGGCGTGCCGATCCTTAACCTCGGACCTCTCGAACCAGATGTGGGGCGAGGCCCTCGCCAGCGCGCGCTGCAGCAGCCCGAGGAACCCGCCGTGCCTTTGGCCGATCTTTAAGGGTTTCGCATATCAGATACTGCACACTGCAGCCTCCATAACACAGAACTTCACATCAGCAGACATCAGCCATTATGGATTCATGATGGAGAAGCAACATGATGAAGCGGTAGCCACCTTCTCATCTGAACGTTTGCTCGTGGTTTGTGATGATGACATTTTGGAAGGTGTATGGCAGATGGGGATGGTGGGACATTTTATCATTCAACGAGCGAGTTCACCCGATTGTGAGTGACGCGTCTGCCGATAACACTGTGCCGGTCAGGATGTGGACACTGCATCACATGGTGATCGTCGTATAAATTGATGACAGCAATGTGGTGCATTCAACATTCATACTGACAATTTTTTTTTTTTTTAACAAAGTGATGTGACAGCGAGACGTTCACCTGATGTTAAGTGATTTGTCGTCTATAGCGTTGCAACATTGCACATCACCTTGACATATACGATGTTGTCGCGTTAATGTACTAATTTCACTAGCTACAACGTCTTTCAAACCGGATCACAGTAACGTTCGCACAGTACTGTCTGTCGGCTGCAATAAGCGCTGCGGTGGTACCTACCTAGACGGTCTGCAGCAACAGAGACCTACAAGTGATATCTATTGGTCCTTCAAACCGGATCACTGTAATGTTTACACAGTACTGTCGGCTGCAATAGGCGCTGTGTTGGTGCGTGCTTACCACCAGTAGACTGTGTGGCAGATGTCGTATCGTCGGTAGAAAGGAATAGTAGGAGGGTGTTTCTCCATCTACCCTCGGTGGCGTCGATCGCCGGTCCGTCTCCGACTCACCAGCGAGTAGCAGTTGTCGCACATGAGCACGAGCACGTCTATGGGGCTGGTGTGGTTGGCGACGCAGATCCCGTTCCGCGGCTTGTTCACGCCGCCGTCGTGGTACGTGATCACCATGGATATGCAGCGCGACAGGAAGTTGAAGCTCGCGATCGACGTGGTGTAGTTGATGCGCTGCTTCAGGTGGCCGTCGGGCAGCGTGCCCACGCACGCCGTGCTCACCACCAGCCACCACACCTAAGCGACGGCAGCGTGAATGGCATGCGGGCGGTATGGCGGACGGCGTGACGGTCGGCGCTAGGCGGACTCAACGGTTTTGATACTTTACAAATTAATATATATTTTTTTAAATCTAACATTCTATACAAACTAAAAGGAGAGACGCTGTAAATGTATTTATAGAGTTTACGCTGTGTGAGAATGAGATGGAATGCGTTTTTATATAGTTACTACTCTATCCCATCTCCTCTCCGCGCTACGGTGTACTCTCTACTCTATCACACACGGACGAGTCGGAACCGGATATTGGAAGAATTATAATGATTTGAACAATTTCTATTTATACTGATGTCACTTTAATTGCTTCGACATCTCTCTATCTCACTCTCTCTTCCTTTCCTTCCTACTCAAATCTGTCAATCTGTCTCAAATTTATTGCTGTTTTCCATCTTATTCTCTTATAAGTTTATATATGCGTAACACTGCATACCAGTTTTTTTTTAAATGTGCTTTACAAAGTGAAGGCGAAGGCCGTATGGAACCGGAGGTGCTTTAAGAACAGCTCTCGAAGAATTACTACATCCAAAAACTTGATCTTGAGTTTGTGAGAGGTCCGTCCGTCCTAGTTTTTGAAATATAGTTTTTTTTTTTTTTTTATTATTTGTAACAATTTAAATAAATCATTGTTTACATTTTAATCTGCTGTCAATATCAAAACAGATTTTCAATGACTTATGATCTCATTTTAAACCGTAAACAAATGAGAAGGAAGTGAGGATATGGAATTTTATTTCCACTCCTTGTAATCCTAGTTAGAAGATTTACAAAAAAAAAAAAAAAAAACTCAATATAAAATAGAATGTTCTCAATTATGTAGCAGAGCAATAAATATTTTCACATTTATAATAATGAAAGTATCAAAACCGTTTCCCCGCCTACGCCGGCGATGCTTAGCAGAAAACTCCTTGGATCGTATGTTACTGATACAGCCATGAACCCAGTGCGAAAGAGAGGGGGTGGTGGTGCAGTCACCCCCTCGCCGAATGACCAATGCGATTGACAGCACAGACATCAACCCGAGCAGCAGACCCAGAGACAGCAGCCCGCTTGGGGCTTCGTAAGATCATCTACCAAAGAGAAGAAGGTGTTGACGCTGAGCACTATGACGTCGATGGGGCTGGTGTGGTTCGCGACGCAGAAGCCGACGGCGGCGGGCGCGTGGCGCGCCTCGTGGAAGTTCACAATGCAGCTGAGACACCTCAGCAGTATCCTCATGGAGATTTTGTACGCGACCGCGCCGAAGAACCGGCGCAGCCGCCTGCCGGGCAACGCGCTCACCGCGAGCATGGAGGTGAGCAGCGTCAGCACCTGGCGCCGGAGCGACGGCGGCGTTCAGTACCACGGCGCGGCGTGCGGGCATCCGGACTCCCGGACCCCCGGGCCAGCGGCAAGTGCATCATCACTTGCTAACAGGTGAACGTCCCGACTCCCGACTATACTAATACGGACTTACACCCCCTCTTACTTGATTTAGGTCCTTCGAGTCGGATAAACACATTATCAATCAGCAAAGTACATTTGAAAGGAGAACTAGTTCCTGGTCAACCGAAAACTAGTTCCTGGTCGTTGGAGAACTACTTCCTGGTCGTTGGAGAACAACTTCCTGGTCGTTCGAGAACTAGTTCCTGGTCGTTGGAGAACTACTTCCTGGTCGTTCGAGACTAGTTCCTAGTCGTTCGAGAACTAGTTATTGGTCGTTCGAGAACTAGTTCCTGGTCCCTCGATTGAGAATTCTTTAAGAGCGTACTTCTCATCCAGCCTGCTTCTTGTATACCAGATTATATTTACATTACCATCAGCGGAAAAATGTCCACTGCTGGACATGGGCTTCCCCAAAGATCTCCCACACCGGTCGATCTCTCACACACATCATATATATATATGTATCCATTGTACTTACTCCAATAACGAAAATCAATATCCTCAGTGGTAATAGGAAGAAGTACCGGACAACAAATCCCATCATCCAGATGATGGTGAGCCTCCATGTCAGGAACTCGTACTGTCTGGAAGTAAAAAAAATATATATTGTAGTCAAATCTCGTTCAAACAGTAGTACGTAACTTTGAAACTATCTCACCTGTTGGTTCTGGTGAGGAGATTCCAGCTCCTCAACTCCTCGGCTTCGAACACCGACGTGACCTGGTCCTCGATGATCGACTCCATACCCGCCTTCACCAGGTCCATGCAGTGGTAGAAGTGGAATTCTAGATTCGTCTGAAATGTTGGGACGGACAACATTACTGGTGGTCTCTGTTGACGGTGACCATCTCACCACCACCGAAGCTCCTATTGCATTACTGTGTGTATTGAATGGCGCTGTAGTTAATGTAATTACCGCGGTAACGACAGTTGATATATTGTCTCAATACCACGAGCACAATGTGTTGCAGTGTGTATAATCATCATGTTCAGCAGTGGGCCTCTTTCGGCTGATGATGATGGAGTCTCCAGACGGCATTACAAAGGATGAACAGGAATTTACATTAGTTATATTCTATTTCAGCAGTATGATAAGAGATCTCGATACAAAATTAATTTTATGTCCAACAGTGGGCAACAAGTCCCAAACTTTGTTGCCCACTGCTGGACGGGAAGATTTACCATGCCGCTTTAGCAATTTACAGAAAAATATAGGAAATCTTTCCTTATGGCGAAAGTAATGAGGAGGTGGGTGGAGGTAGTGGTGGTGGTGATCACCTGCCGTCTCCAACTATTATACCAACGATTTGGTGTAAGGCCTTACCTCTCCAGTCCCCTGCTCCGCCTTGTGGCCGTTCTGCACCTTCCTGTAGTTCAGCTCGGGCGAAGGTCCCAATATCTCCTGTCGTTCTATTACCGTCATCTTCGTACCTTGGAAAGAGATGAAGTGGCATTGGTTAGTAGTGCAGTTTGTGGAGATCATCTTCATAGTTGCTTGACCAGCGATTAGATGGGGGTTGAGGGTGCTAAATGTAGGGGGGACATTGGTTTTAGATGGTGATGATTTCAATTCGATGATGATGAAAGGGTGGGTTAATACAGTGATGAGCTGGTTAGGTTGATATACTGCACCACCGCCATAGGGGTGTAAAGGGTTCTGCGCAACAAGTCGCGGTATCCAAGCCAACTCCACCAGCTCGTGGTGCGTCCTGCTAATCAACAGACGAGGCCCTGGCTGCTACCGACCCTCATTGGGCTGTGGTAGAGTCCCAAACAGATGACGAGCCCTAATGCCTAGTCCATGCTGACTCCATAGATCGATCGTGGAGATTTTTGTGGGTGGCCAATGCCCAGCAGTGGGCGTCTATCGGCTTTAGATAATACTGTACCACGTCCTCGATGCCTTGAGTCATAAAATGTTACGACTCGTTACCGCAGTAATTGATGTGATGTTTACACTCTACCGTTCACACATCTTTTTTTTTTTTTTTAAATCCATTATGTAACGACACTGTGCAGTAATAGCGCGACTTTCGTGCAGCTTCACGGCCGTGATGGGTAGAGGATGGCCGACTTAATTGCGGATGGAGTTAGCATAATGGAGTAACGCCGACTTCCGGTTATGCAAATGCAATAGAAAGTTGACGTAAGTCTTCAAGTAAACTGTAAGAACATCTGATTTATTCGACGACAGAGACCAGGCGCAACTTTCATCAACATCGGCCCACTGTAGCCCACAGCTGGACATAGGTTTTAGGTAGGATCTGCTACACGTATCCCAGTCGCTGCAAGAATTGACCAGCGTTCACCTGATGGTGAGTAATCCAGCACCGTATCTGTACTGGAGAGCAATGAATGCGGGTAATCCGAAGAAACCTGTAAATCTCGGAAACTACTAATGCTAGCTTAATTAAATAAATGGTGTTTAATAAGACAATGTACTACCCCTTAAATGAAATTAATAAATTTTATAAGTCACTATATAATATTTAATAAAAATTAGATAAAGAAAAAAATTGGGGGAGGATTTCGTTGTTTTACGCATCTCCCCAGGTCGCCCTTCCTCGCGGAGGCTAGGACGGGTTATGTCGGATTTGCACCGACTGAAACCCCCACGATGGTCAACCTCGTTGCCTCATGGCGGGGTTACAGGAACGCTTTCGCAGCCCCGCCTCGGAGCAGAGGGTTGAACCCTCCCTTTTCAGGGCACGCTGGAGCAGACAGTGCGCCCCCATCTCGACCTCCTGCAGTCACGCAAGCGACGGATTCCCTACAACCCTTCCATAGGAGCTACGGGGGCAAACCTCTCCCGGCTCCCTGCGCTTTATTAATTTCATTTAAGGGGTAGTATATTGTCTATTAAATACCATTTATTTAATTAAGCTAGCATTATTAGTTTCCGAGATTTACAAGTTTCTTCGGATTACCCGCATTCATTGCTCTCGAGTGTATGTATAGATATATTTTTCACTGGTGGTAGATCTTTGTTGCTGGATGGAGAATGTCCAGGTGCCAACGAAGGCGTTGCCTAGGTAACGAACAGAAACCGAAGGGAGAGCGCGCTTTAAGTTCTACCGCGCCCTTACAGAGGTGTAAGTGTGGAGAGGGTTTCACCCTCAAAGATGAGTAACATTAGTATACAGCATTAGTACCACCAGTATACCATCACCTAATATGGTGACATGTGGTATGTCTCGTCGGAGACCATCTAGGTACCACCGCAGCGTATAATTCTGACGGTAAACAATAGTGTGCAGATATTATCGTTTTCCGGTTTGAAGGGTGTTACTGTGGTAACAAGACTGAATGTTTCGTGACCCAATATGATGAGCATGCGGTGCAGTCTTTATCATCCTACCAGCCAGCAGTAGCCAGTGAAGGTATTGGAAGGTCATTTACCATCAGGTGAACGTCTTCAACGTCCTATCACTGCTCTTTATCGATGGCATCTTGCTATACCAACCATTGGCACCGTTCTCCTTGACGATGGCTGATGGCGGCTTATCATCAGGCACCGGTGGCTCTTCCTCCTCGTCGGAGCTGTCGTTCCTCTGCAGTTTCTTCGCGACCTCGATGTGCTGACGGCCATACTGTTGAAATGAGACCGTTGTTAGTGAAATTTTTGGATTGGTAACTAAGAAACACCTGATTCCTATAATCATCATCATCATCTCAACTGATCAACGTCCACAACTCATTAGGATCAACATGGTGCAGCATCATGACCTACTGCACAAACCGAAGATCTGTTTAACGTCACGCCAGAATAGTCGATAAACGTCCACTGCTGGGCATAACCTCCCTTAAAGATCATCACATCGGTCGGTCCCGGTCCAGCGCTGCCCGCTTCTTCCTGCGACCTTCACGCAGTCATCATGGTCTTCGCAACCGCCGGGCAATAGAGGCCGTCGTTTGTAGGGTCCTTATGAGGAGATCTGGGCCATTTCCCACCACACTGGCCCAATGCGGGTTGGTGGAAGCCAGAGCCTCGTTTGATGATTAGCAGGCTGCACCACGAGCTGGTGAGGTGAGCGTTTTTAATATATTCACGTGTATTGGGGATCGAATTGGTTTTCCCGATCTGATCGCCAAACAACAGTTTGAAGATGGCAACCAATGATGATGATGATGCAATGGACTTGATTTTTATCATTTTTCCTTAGTATATTTACACAACCAAAATATAATACTTGTGTATAGTACATTATGTAATAAAACCCAAGTACCATTTAATAGCTCCTCATTATAATACCGGGGGGTTAAAAGTCAATAACATAGCTGCACCGGTTTTATAACTTCCGGTTGTGTCGCACGTATATACGGCAGAAGCTACATTGGTATTGGGTTCAGGAGTACGCTGAAGACCTGACGCTAATAGCAATGGGATACCAGTGCCTCCTCTTTCCAAAGAAAGAGGGGAGAGCGTTTATGATTAATGATTATCATCATTGCTGTATAAGGTCATCATCATGAGGTAGGTGCATTCTTAATATTGAAGTTTTGTGACCAGATCAAGCCTGGCTTTTCTTCTCCGAAGATCAGACTGTTCATGTTCTTCGGTACCGAGCAGTGAACATGGAACATTCTCGAAGACAGCATCGTGCCAAAATTCAAATCATCGAATGTCCGAAGGTCGTTTTATAAATTGTTTACATCGTAAATATTGTTGCCGCGTTTTAACGATCGAGGAAAAAGAAAATGGCCGCGCGTGCGCATGCTAGCGGAAAGAGGAAGCGGGTAGGCGTTAATTGTTTTTTGTTATTTGATTACTGGTGCTAAGAAAAAATTTATGATTATATTTTGGGAAAACCTTTAACCTGTCGCACCGCTGGGAATCGCTGCTTTTGTCGAAGGTAGTAACGACACGAGCAGGACCATCACCTGATGGTAGGTGATGCGTCTGACCACAACGTGGCGCTAGTTGAGATATTATTCACTGCACCACATTGTGCACGTCGCCTAGGGACATAAGATACTGAGACTCGTATTCGAAATACCAGCCGCAACACCCTTCAAACCGGAACACAGTAATGCCGCTCATCGCTGCGGTGGTACCTACCTAGACAGTCTCCGGCAACTGAGACAACTATATAATGTATTTAAAGGGTTTATGGTGCAAAAGAGTGAGATGGAGAACTTTTCTGGATAGTTCTCCTGTCTCCTGTGACCTTCGTGTTAGTATCCGCAGCGCAGCCGCTATTACCACCATATTCATGAAGAGTGAGAGAGAGAGAGAGAGAGCCATACCTTGAACCTATAGTAATTAAACTCATCTTCTCTCTCATTCCTTATCTACTATCAATCACCGTCAGTTCAATGGTAAACTTTGATAGTATCTTCTCATCAGTGGTAGGTATAACCAATAATGCTCTTCCCTTGTCTATGGTAAATCTTGAAAGCAAATACCTGTTTGATGGTCATCATCTCTTTTTATTATTATCTACGGTTTATTTCCCTTTTAACGTAATATCTGTACCGCACAGCCAGGGTCAAGTCCAGGAGTAGAAGTATATCGATTGTGATGATGACGAGAGCAGACGACTAAAAAGCTTCACACGGTATTCCATTACATCCGCAAGGAACGCGCGAGGGTCGCGGGATGAAGCTGTGAAGCATCCCTCCCAATTGACAAATCCCTATCACTAAGCGGCGACGCGTCGGAATGGTAGCAGTGGTGGTGATGGTGGTTATGCCATGCCGTCAGTTGTAAAAAAAATTCGTTCGTTACAGATTCCGCTGGAAGTCGAGCCCCAGCCGCAAGACCGAACGACACAGCTTATTCTATCAGCTTATTATCTTCACGCAAAAAACTTCGGGTAGTTGTGTAAAGATGTTATGCTTCCGCCTCTTACGGAGACATTAGTGGAAATAATGAACGATGACGATGATAATCCACCCTCACATCAGTCCCAAACGATTGCCCCCAGTGCCCGGCGATGCTGGTATTGCAGAATCGATCGAAGTGGGCAACTTTGGGGGAGGCATATGTCCAGCAGTGGACGTGTAGCTGCTGATAATGATGAGCTAAGTGGAAAAGTATAAACATTTAATACCAATTTTTGGTTGTTTCAATGCTCTTTCGATTTCTGACTCTGATGAATTTCTCTATTAAATGTGATGTAATGTAAACATCCTAACTGATACACCAAATACGGCCAGGACATCAGATAAATGTGTTCCTCGTCTCAAAAGTTCGATGTATGAAAACTTATTGAGATGATATCTCTATCTAATGTGGAACTGTGTAAATGTCTATCTATAACTTTCATCATCATCAGCCGATAGACGTCCACTGCTGGACATAGAACTTCCCCAAAGATCTCCACATCGATCCGTTCATACCCTGATTCAGTCAGCATGGTCTCCGGTACCGTCGTTTCTAGGAAGAGGAAGCGGGCATTTGGGCAATTACCCACCACGATTGCCGTATACTGGTTGATGGGAGCCAGAGCCTCGTTTGTTGATTAGCAGGCTACACCACAAGCTGATGAGGTTAGCTTGGGTCCCGTGAGTTATTGGGCGGGACTCCTCACATCCCCCACCTGCAGGTCAACGTAATGTTTACATCTTCACTTCGATACATGAAGTGTCATTGTAATGTTATTTCCATTATACGATGTTATATTTCGTTATCTACCCTCAATTCAATTTGAGTAATAAATAGATGATATCATATCTGATAATCCTTCGAAGGGCGAGTTCAACAAAGGTCATTTGGAAACAACAAAATTTATATTAATAATATCATCTTTAGTGCATTTAATGTTCCCACAGCTGGGACTTCAATGTAATGAACGTACACTATTTGAATGAACGTTTAACGTACAACCAAGCTTTTGGCGACTGGTATTGTTATTACACGGTTAAATTAAACCATCGCAACGTCCATATCCACTAGCAGTGCAAAGGCGACGCGTGACCTTGGTCGGGTAATACCGTACATTTATTTAATCAAATTTGAACCTTATTGCGTACAGCACAGAGTTCATTTATATAAGCCGTTTTGTATGGATGATTGATTAAGCTAATTTCATCTCTATGCTGCATGCAATACAGTTTATTGTGTAATAGTCGCGTAGATGAATACAATTTTTTTTATTTTTTTTTTTATTTACGTGTGTAACAAAATGCCTCACGGAACGAACACCCCGTACCAATGCTGGGCCGGTAGTGGGGTAGTGTCGGACTCCAACCGACTAAAAAGCTTCACACGGTATTCCATCACATCCGCAAGGAACGCCCGAGGGTCGCGGGATGACGCTTTAAACAGTTCTTCCGCAACCCCCGTTCGGTGCCCGGGTCGAACGGGCCCGCCTCAGGGAGATGAACGCTATGGTAGTGAGACGTCACGAGCACCAATCGCCGGACCAGTCGACGGAGGGTAAAGGACAGTTCCGACGACCATCTCTAGATTGCAGGTACTCCACAAGGAGTCAGTGACGCAACGATATTCATCATGCGTGCCATGTGTGGATGTCGCATGTCCATGAGTTATTGGGCAACTTTAGCCCATGATATTTTTCTTCAACGGAATCAAACTCGCACTTTGTATCGTGGTACGATACCTGATGGTAAGTGTCACTAGTTAAGACGATATGCATTGCACCACATTGCGCTCATCGCCTGCGACATAAGATGTTAACCCTCCTTACCCCAGTAATTTCACTAGCTACAGCGCCCTTCAAACCGTAACATAGTAATGTTTGCACAGTACTTTTTTTCGGTTGCAATAGAACCCGCGGTGATACCTACCTAGACGGTCTTCGGCAACGAGGACCTATCACCAGAATTAAAGTGAGAATGTACTAGGATCCATGATTGAAGACTTGCGGATAATCTAATCCTAAGATCCAGCTGATGTCAAACCGAGCCATTGAGGGTATGATGATGAAAGCAAACTCCAAATCGGTCACGACCTTGAGTTTGGACACGAACACGCAATATCGGGTTAGCAACATATTACTGCTGTCAACTGATAAGAAATCTTTATCAGCATGATTATTCTAGAAAGATTAAGTGAAAGTAAATTTAAAAATAATATATGCTAGGGCGAGTTTCCGAACGCGTGATGTTACTACGAGTACGAGTATCCGAACGTATAGTGCGAGGGAGATGGATTACATGAGAGAAAGGGAGACAACACTATAGAAGCTTTAAATGCGAGTTCGAAATTTAAACGTAATCCTCTATTATAACGGATCTTAACTATATACATGTTTCACTATCATTATTTTCAAGTTACGTACCCTTTTGGGAGAGGGTTTACTTTTGTTGCCCACAGCTGGGCTAAAATTATCTTTAATCTCCCAAGGTTCCTGATAAAGTTCGCCTATAATATCCATCATATCGAGACAGCGATGCAGTTACCACGGCAGATGTCCCAGCAGTGGGACACACTAAGTGAGCCGTGCATTAATATTTATTACAGACTTATCTGCTAATGGATTCCTTAATCAAGCCTACAAAAAATCCGTATTCGTACACAGCGCATATATAATGCGAAATTAACATAATGTATCTGAATATATAAAAATATCAATTTTTTTTTTATTATAATTGGCAAATCGTGAAGGACAATTTTTTTTTTTTTTTGCAGACATTAACATAAATCGAACTTTGATATTTCGAGTGTTACATGGGAAAGTGTTGCCAGTACCGTACACATCCCGTCGCGAAATTATGTTTCTCTTTTATATAATCTTTAGAGAGGGAGAGCATGGGGGAGCAAAAAAGAGAGAGCGTTTTTTTTTTTATTAAAGTTAAAAAACAATAAAAGAGAAAAGTTAAATATGTCCTACAAATTTGAAAGCGTCCATTTCTCTTTTTATATATTCGGAGTGAGAGAGAGAGATACATCGCGGAAACGAGCCGTACGATAGAGGAACTATATAGAAACTCTTTCCGTCTCACTCTCTTTCATGTTTAGTAGATTTAAGATTGCCACAGTTAATACAGTACTCTAATGTACTTTTTAATAAATAACTATATACAACCGTGACATAGATTACTACGCACAGGTCACGCGCGTGCGCAGTGTGCGATACATCTAGGTCTATCTTAACCTAGTTACTGGTGGGAGGTCTCTGTTGCCGGAGACCGTCTACGTGGGTACCGCATGGCCTATTGCAACCGACAGACAGTAGTGTGCAGACAATAATGTGTTCCGGATTAAAGGGCGCTATAGCTAGAGTAATTACTGGGGTAACGAGACTCGACATCTCATGTTTCAAGGCGACGAGCACAATATGGTGCGGTGTATCCTTACTAGTAGTCCATTAGGTGGACGTACTATTCGTCTTGTCCTATGTAGAAAAAAAAAAAAAAGAGATTGTTCTATCTGTCTATTAAATGGAAGATCAGTTTGCAATTTGCAAAATTGTGGGTAAAATTGAAACAATTGAATAATTATTTGAAACAACGAGGCCGAGTAAATGGTGAAGAGCGCTCGCCTGAAATATTCTCTCTCTCTATCTCTCTCATATGTGTGACGGCCACAACGATACTGTTATGGCTTTATATCCGGTCGGTGGCTGGTGGTGGGGGGGGGGGGGTGGTTCAATTAAACCTACCTAATGAGATACGGGTGTACGAATATGCCGTACATGTAATTATACATATTCAATAAAGCGTCGAGACGAGCTGGTCGTTTACCTGGTGTTAAGTGATACGTCTGCTCAACAACTTGACGCTTATTAGGATGGTATACATTGCATCACATTGTACTCGTCGCCTTGACACATAAGATGTTGAGTCCCGTTACCCCAGTATTTACATTAACTACAGCGCCCTTCAAACCGGAACACCGAAGTAATATTTGCATACTACTATCAGCTGTCTGTTATAGGTCCAGCGGTGGTACCTACTGAAAAGAAATACATTAATTTATAAAAATAAATTAATTATTCTATAAAAAGTATTATATTATAAGAGCGTTTAAATAGCTCAAATAAAAGTTATTTGAATTTCTTCTTTTTTGTCGTAACCTCATGACTGAGGGACGTGACTATGGTGCGTTGCCCTGGTTACCATTCCTTTCCAGACATTTCTGTCTTGCGCCATTTGGATGGATGAGAGGATAGGGCCGCGCTCATAGCGGCGACGGGGACTGAGATTAAATTTAGAAAAATGAAAATATAATTTAGCGAAAGTTAAGAGTGAAATAGATGTGTCTCTAAGATTTAAAAGTATACAAAAATATTTAATAATATTTTAAACAAACTTTATTCTAAGAGTAAAATACGAAAATAAACAAAAAAAATTAATTTCAAAAAGATTCATTATTATAATGTGATAAAGTTCAAGTCCAATAGTTGGGTGTTCGTGGAACGACATGACGTAATAAGGAACTGTTCGTGTATCGACCCGCAGTATGGGCGGCGGGGTCGCGTACCCGCGCTCCTACGCACGCATGGGCTCCGAACTCCGGACATGTACTGCGGACGTGGGAGAATGTAAAACATTTGCTGTGTGCAAGTTGATTGAAATATTGATCGGAGATTATTACTGACCTCCAGTACATACTGAAAGGATGTATATGTATGGTGTACTGTATAGTATACCGAATTGAAATAGTAAAAACATACAAATTGTGATTGTATGGTGAAGAATTATGGAAGTATAAGGGTGTGAAAGTCTCTAGTGATGAGTTTTAAAGGATATATCGGTTCGAATCCCGGAAATATATGAAAATGCAATTAATAATGTATTATGATACAGTATGATAAAGTAATGGTGTGGAGGTGTTTAAACATGGAATTTATGAAGTATACGGGTTCGAAACCGTGTGAAACGGTGCATGGCAATTTAACATATAACATCAAGTGGGTGAAGAAGATGAGATACCAGTCGGGTGTAGTTGGTGGTTACTTAAGTAACTACTTGATTATACTCCGGTTCGGGAAGAGTGTTAGATGGCACTTCGGTGATATCGAAATACTCGGAACCATGTCTTAGGACTTCCGCTCTGATACATGGGTGCTCGGCGCCTTAATGGCTCGCCGCTATGACACGTCGTGTTTAATAACATTTGTTTATTCCAAAGTCGACTCGAACTGCGTCGCTGCATTATGAGGTGGCGGAAGCGGATGCGAGCTGCTGCCTCGATACTTACCAAATATTGATATTGCGTCTTGTAGCGTAACGTTAGCACCGTTACTGAGCTGATGCGTCTTACGGATGCGGTTGGTCCAGGACTTTTGCGAGATCTTGATGTCTGCTGTGATGTCTTATGCGCCGTCATGATGATGTGCACCGATGATAGTCGATTGCATGTCTGTCGCTGTTCAGTGATACGACGTCTTCGACGGTCACCAGGCTAAATGTCGCCTTTGGAAGTTCCGCCTCGCGTTATGGTCTGACACATCTTATTAGATTTTTCCAAGTCGGGTCCTTTGATGACGGGGCTGCAGACTGTCTGCCCTCCCTATTTTATGAATTTTGCAAGATGAAGTCCTCAACAGCTCCCCATGTTTTAAGATGATGTGGCGAGTTGTCGGTGGGGGAGACAAACTTGATCAAAACATTTTACTCAACGAGAAAGACTTCATGCCTGATGGCTCATAATGAAATTGATATTTGTTGGCTACATCCACTGCAGTGGTTGGCGGAGATATGCATTTACTTCATGTATGGTATTTCTGGTGGGAGTACCATCTCTCAAGGCTGCGATGCAATCGCTTTGCCATCCTATGAGGTGAGCTCTCGGATGCACTCCGCGGATTACCATCCGCGCTGACGACGTAGTTGGTGGTGATATCAATTCCAACACTTGACAATGTGTCCGCAAGTACACCAGGCTGGTGAAGGTGGTGGCTCGTACAAGGACTGATCTCTGGGTCAGAGTACGCTTTATATCTATTACGTGTCTTGGAACGTGCGCTGACCATGCACTGTATATCTGGTTACGGATGCATCTCGTGAGATGCCTGCTCACGTTGCCATGGTGCAGTTTGATCACAGTTTGTGATTACGCACTAAGAAAGAGACGAGTGCTCTTCTACTGGTTCACCGGTATACCTTGCTGTGGACTGCAGTCCGAGGACAATTAAACTCTCCCTGATTGGGGGGGGGGGAGTATTCAGTTGGCGCTCACCGCATACGGCGGGGTCTGTTTACTTCAGCCGTATGCCACCTCCACATTTTTCTAAAATGTGAGGATGCGAATTTTGACACTTGTGTCGGAGTGTTAAGAATTAATAAATATTGCAAACCCTTAACGAGATGCGTTCACCCTTTACACGCGTGAAGGGATGATAAATAATAAAATATACCACACGAACGGCATCTGAGTCTCTTAACAAATATTCATCCCTCTATATAAACCTAAAAGTACTGAATATTGCTATAAACATAATCTAGAACAATTAATACTAACAAGATTAGTATGCAGCATCCTGGTCGCGTCAAATGAGATTATATGAGATCTTAAATATTGTTTAAGGGTCTATTTATAAATTAATTCATTCAAAAGGGCGAGGGGGTTACAGAACTGACAAATTAACCGGACAGGTGGTAAGCCTTACTAATAACCCTGGAATCAAATAGCACATAATTTTCACACCCTGTATATAAGAGTTTGCCGGTTACGTAATTGTAAACGGAAATGGGTAACTTGTTTTTTAACAACGTTGTAACATTGTGACATAACTAAAATATGTTTGTGACTGACCAGTATTGGTTTTAGTTCGGACGGTAACTGTGGTGGTAAGTGACGAGCGGTGAAGTAGTTTTGATAGGGTAGATGGAAAAAAGATATAATTGGTAGTAGATCTCTATTGCCGGAGACCGTGTAGGTACCACCGCAGCTCCTACATCCGCCGCCAGATAGAAGCGTGCAAACATTACTATGTTCCGGTTTGAAGGACGCTGCAGTTAACTACTGGAGTAATCAGACTTGACGACATCTTATATCTCAGGCGACGAGTGCTATGTGATGCAGTGTATACCATCCTAGCGTCAAGTTGTTATGGACAGACGTATCACTTACAATTATGTGAACATCTGGCTAGTCTCATCCCTTGATTAAATTAAAAAAAATCTATATATATATATATATTTCTTAAATAATAGGTTTTCGAAGAATTTAAATTAAATACTTGATATGTTCTACTGTAAACATACTAAGTTAAGTATATGTTAAGTCTCCACATAATTCTGACTTTCCCCACGAAGACTGTCTATCATTTCGAAGAATACCGCCTTAACAAAAAAAAAAAAAAAATACGTAAATGTTAAACAGCAGCCGATGACAACTTAGCATTCCGGATGCAAGTGGGTTACAAAGTCTAAGTTCCAAGTTCGAGCTGATAAGACAGTCGATGATACCGCATTAAACCGTTTCCTGCTACTGATAATATATATATATATATATATATATATATATATATATATATATAACCTATACAAAAAAAATCATGAAGGTCTACCAGTTATGATGACACCAAACTCGCGAGTGCAGTATGGTGCAGTGTATACCATCCTAACTACCGCCACATTGTTATGATAGGACGTAACATTTACCATCAGGCGAAAACAATAAAAGAGTTAGGATGATATACACTGCAAAACTGCTAGTTTTAGACTTAAGGAGGTGATCTCCGTTACTTCAGTAATATAACTAGTAACAGAGCACTTTGAACCGGAACATAGTAAAATTAGCGCAGTACAGTCTCCGGCAAAAGACTTGGAGAGATAAAGCAGACAGGCGAGAAGAGGACGAGAAAGAGAGGAAAAAAAAGTCACAGAGAATACTTTTTAAAAATACCCTACTTCAGGATGTAATGGCTACACTGGACTTCCATTCATCAATGATATCCATTTCATCATGTCGGACAAAAGGTATACATTCAGACATGTCCATGGAATCAATAGGTTTAATACTGGAAGTGACCATTTTTATGGTCATTTTATGGTAAGTGATACGCCATAGATAACTTGGCATTAGGATGATATACACAACATCATTGCGCTCGTCGCCTTGACACATATGATCCCCAATCACAGCGCCCTTCAAACCGGATCACAATAGAGTTAGCACAGTACTGCAACGGCAGAAATTGTCGCTGCTGTGGTACATCTAGTCAGAAGGTCTCCGTCAACAGAGATCAGTCAGCAATGCACTGCACGTGGTATTGATGATATTAGTGGTATATGATACGCATGTACTAGGAGGAATTAGTATAAAAAAAAAAAAACAAAGACCTTTGTCCACTGCATCAACAGTCGGATATGGGATTTAAAGGAAGTCAATGTTCTGCGTGAGTCAGCGCGAGTGCAGCTGTAGTACAACAGAGGTGGGTAATGGGGGCGTCCATTAAAAGTTGAACCGTAAACACAAACTGCATATGAATATATGAGGTTCAACCAGTAATGGATACTCACATTATCCACCTTTGTTCTGTGATGCACTACCGTTGGCACATATATATTACACTACGGCGTACTTCAAACCGGAACAGAGTAATTTCCGTCGGCTGCGATAGGCGGTCCGCTGACACCTTCCTAGACATCTGCAGCAACAGAGACCTTCCGTTGGAGTACGTCGGGAATCGAACCGGCGCCCTTCCGACACGTTCGGCTACCTAACAAGTGGCGTCACAGAGTAGTTAACACGCAGACGCTTAGACTAATTTATATACATGTTGCGAACGCTTTGAACAGACAATGATGCAGCGTTGTCATTAGTGAACGTCGGGGGGGTTGTGTAACAGATATCGGAGCCCACTTAACCATCCCCACTGCTGGGATTCGAGTAATTCAATTCGAAGCCGACGCGGTGTATAATTCAATGAATAATTAACAGACAGTACTGTGCAAACATTATTGCTCCTTCAAACCGGATCACAGGATCAATAGCTAATAATGTTGGTAGGTCTCTTTTGCTGGAGACCGTCTAGGCACGTACTACCACAGACGACAGACAGTACTGTGTAAACATTACTGTGATCCGGTGTGAAGGGCGCTGTACCTGTTGTAATTACTGGGGTAACGAAACCGGTTCTCACCTCGGGACACATAATGGCGGAAATGGACGCACAGATTTATACGCGTCTGCGTTTTCATGGGAGGGGAGGCCTAACCCCTGGATGTGGTGGAAGTGGTCTGCCCAATGTTACTATTGTGAGCGGGGACCTGGATTCCGTTCAGCATACGCTCGCTGAACGCCCTACGTAGGAGTCCGTACGGCGCATCCTGGTCCACAGGATCGGGTATGATATTTCCTTATCAGTAGCGATATCGGCTGCACTGGCTAAGGAAAACCCGTGGATACAGTTGGTTTCCATCTTGGACACCGTCATGGTGCAGGAGTCCAACGAGCGGAGTCGGGTCAGGGCCGACTGCACTCATAGATGAGGAAGTCGGGGCGATGGCAACGGACGCCTCAGCCTACCAGCTCCGTAGTCTCCAGCTATTAAGACTAAGGTATTCCCTGCCAGTCGTACAAGGCGACTAAAAGGGTCCTCGGGTTCGTGAGCCTTGAGGGTGGGAGCTCCTGGAGCTCAATGAGCGAGCCTTAGGAGTACGGCAAATGCATGGTGGTCTTGTATTTGCTGCAGCACAACGTTGGTGCTGATGGCTGTGCCCTACCGAGGGATGTTGTAGCTGGAGTGCTGAAAGGCACCGGTGGGTTCTGTACATCCCGGAGCCTCCCCTAATGCACTGAGGGTGGGTTTTAGTGGGTACAAGCCCCGCGTGACCTTGACTTCCACTCAGAAAGAGGGTATCTTTTAAGATTTCCCCTGCCGCAAAAAGAAATTGTAAGTTACCATCGCAACTGACGGACAGTAGTGTGCAAATATTATTCTTGATCCGGTTTGAAGGACGCTGTAGCTGTTGTTGTTACTGGGGTAATGAGATCTAATATTTAATGTCTCAAAGCGACGAGCACAATACGTTGCAGTGTATACGATCTTAAGTAGTCACGTTAAGGAGAGGCCACTCAACATCAGGTGAACGTATCACTCGCCAGGCTCTCGTCGTTAAGATGTTTACACACACACACTGCACACTGCACATCACAACGATAACATATGTTATCGTGACCTAGTGCTTATTTACAAAGTCTAGAACCCAAAACAAGATAACTATGCCGCGCCTAGACAGTGCCACTGTTATTCACCAATAAAGTTCTGGTGGTAGGGGATACAGTGCAGTGCAAACATTGCTGTGATCCGGCTTGAAGGGCGCTGTGACTGGTGCAATTACTGGGATGAGACTCGACATTTTACGTCTAAGGCGACGGCCGCGATGTGATGCAGTGTATACCATCCTAACAAGCGGTACGAGCGGGCGTATCACTTACTATCAGGTGAACGCTCCGCTCTGCACTGCAGTGTATATCATCATACCGTTGAATGGTAACCAATGAGGGTCATACTACCATTTTAAGTGACAGCTTGCTGATGATGGATCTCATCTAGAATATATACACTACAACGCGGTGTATATAGTTCGAAAAAATCTAAGTAATGATGTACTGAGAATGAAGGAGAGAGGAAAATGGAGAGGTATATGGAGAGGAAACGGAGGGTAGAGGGAAGGGAAACAGGTAGACAGGAGGAGGAGGGAGGGCAGAGGGAGAAACAACGATCGGAAGATTTTTCATATCATATCTCCAGTCATGTGTACAATGTGGTGCAGTGTGTACCATCCCAACTAGCGCCACGTTGTGACGCGCGGGCGTATCACTCGAAATCGGGTGATTGTCCCATTTATCTTGTCTGTACGTGACGTAAAAAGAAAACACAGTCAGTTTAGATCACCGTCGTCATCCTTAGAAAGACAGATCAAGGCTCGTGTCCAGCAGTGGGCGTCCATCTGCTGATGACCACGCACAGCAGGTGGGGCAGTTACATAAGGATCATTCTATAGGAAGAAGTATATACTACTATATGGTTATATATATATATAGTCTCGACGGATGTGAGGAAGTCAAAGAGTTTGTATATCTTGGACCGTTGATAACCAGTGATGGTGAAGCTGCACTGAAGAAATTCGTGGAGCTGGTATGGCTAAAATATCTTGACAAGATCTGGAGAGATAGAGGTGTTCAATGCACCACTAAAGTGAACTTGGTTGGAGCTCTTGCCCTTTCGGTGTACCTTGTATGGTGCCGAGATGTGGACTGCGAGGAAGCACGATAGGGAAAGGTTTGTTGGTGACGAAGTCTTCTCCGTATACCATGGACAGCCGAAAGGACAAATGAGTCCATACTAAAAGAACTCAAAGTAACCAGTAGGCTATCCTCAATATGCCAACAAAGAGCCTTCAATTTCGTTGCGCACATCATGAGTTCTCCCATGGACTGTCTCTAGAAGGAAGTTATTTTGGGGAGACTAGAGAGCAGATATGCTCGAGGAAGAGCCTCTACCACATGGATGGAATCAGTCAAAAAGGCGGTGGGTGCAGTATACACAGCGCAGTCTGCTCTGTATATAGCCACACTCAATGGAGATCGTGCATGGTCACGATCCTCAGCAGTGAGGAAGGGACGGAGTAGAAGAATTAATTATATTTCATCACCTAATTAATTATTTATATATGTTTATAAGTATAATTATTAATTGTCTAATTGCAGTCATAAAAACGTTAATTAACTCAATTATAATTATTGTCTTCATCACCGAGAGATATTTTATAACGGAGACAAAGTTAACTTGAAGCTGCTTACTGCAGAAAAATGCTTAAGTATATTTTTCATTCATGGAGTGTAGAGGTTCCATCCAAAGTCTTACGGAGCCGAAGCCAACCTCACGTGCATGAGTTGCAGCTTGGTAAACAACAGACAAGGCTCCGAACCACTAACTTGCACTGACCAAGCTTAGTGGGGCTAAGACAGAATTCCTCCGGAATGAGGAACTTGCCGAAGGTCTATGCTAAGCAGTGGACATTATCCATCTGATGAGGATATTGTTTATTCATCAATTATTATATTTTATAATTTAACACTGTAATGTTCGCAGACTTGGCTGTCACAGTAGGAGCTGCAGAATTACCCACAGGGTCTCTAACTGGGACATACCACCAAATAAATCTTGAATGTCATCATCATCATCATCAGCCGATAGACATGCACTGTCAAAAAAAAAAAAAGATTTGTTTCTTAAAGGTTACTATTATCTTACAGTAAAGGTGATTAACCTATTAGGTAAGAAAATACTTGTATCAGGTGATCACCGTCCATCCAGACAGCGATGGCAAGAAATAAATTTGCTGTCTGCTAGCTGGTGTCTAAAAATTCAGAATATCTTCAGTTTTCCGATGGGTGATTAATTTCAACCACTATATATACATTTTGCAATTGTAATATGTTGGTGAATATTGGATGATAGATATCCACTGCTGGATATAGGCCTCCCCAAGAATCTCTACATACAGTCAGCATGGCCTCCAGTACTGTTGGGCACTAGGGGCTGTCATATGTTCATTTAGGCCATTTACCATCACACAGGCCCAATGCTAGTTGGTCGGAGCCAGAGCCTTGTTTGTTGATCAGCAGGCTGCCCCTTAAGCAGGTGAGGTTAGCTTGGGTCATGTGAGTTGTAGTGCAGGATTCCTTACAGAAAATGCTAATTTTGGTTGGTTTGGTCGGGGTAAATGTGTGTGGTGCTCATCATATTTGGAACTAACGGGACAAATTTAAAAAAGCATATATAACTTACAATTTGTAAGTCGGTTTCCATAAGCATATAGTTTTTCAGTTGGAAGATAAAAAATACATAATTTAAATATATATGTGTTATATATTTAAAACTGGTGGTAAATATCCAGTAGCCAGACATCTAGATACCACTTCTAGTTGTTACCTACATTCAGTAGTATGCAAACATGAGTGTATGTACTAAAGGGTGCTATAGCTGGTGAAGTTACTACAGTAACGGAAATTAACATATCACAAGCAGAATACAATGTGGTGTTACCACCATCAGCGGATAGATGTCTACTACTAGACATTGGCCTCCCCCAAAGATCCCCACATCAGTCCTGTGCCGCTCACAGCACCAGGCACAAGGGGCCACCATTTGTAGGGTTTACATGGGTGGAATCCTCGAATTCCCCCATATAGGTACAGATCTAACTTATCACTTACCGTCAGAGGAACATCTCTGTTATCTAATTAATTTGTCAAATGTAACTCTCAACTTGTGGTATAAGAGTTCGTGTTTATTAAATTAATAGAATTCCCCCTTAAGCACTATCCATCTCATCACCCCTACTGCATCCAATATTATCTCTGCTTTCTCCTCCGTCTTTTACATACAACTTTATCTACATATATATGTATATATATATATTTTTGTTCTGCAATTAGGTTTGTGTTTTATGTATAGTATTTATATAATTGTGATCTTTAAAGTTTTAGTTTACTTTTATATTTTTTTCCCTTATTTATTATTTTAGCTCAATGATATCAGATATGCTAGCCCTGACTCCAATGAAGCTGCAATAGTTGTCAATAAAGCTGCAGCACAAACTTCATCATAGAAAATATTTAATAGATTTATTTTGACCAAATTTTTTTTTATTATGTCAGACCAGGTAAATCTAAAACCAGTGAAGAGATTACACTAGGACAGCAAAAATTTTCTAACTGGGTGTTTAGAATATCATTAATATGAGTTTCCGTTACTAGAAACAGACACTACTATTTTTTTTTTGTGTAGATGTGATTTAAGGTTATGTAGCTTTCCATCGTGATAACATTTGACCAATGATTTCTACAGTTGAACATGGATCGTCATAACATTGAAGATATATGTCATACACGCCAAGTATGACATGTAGATTAACGAGCGAAGAATAGAGATTTAAGACCAACATAATTTTAAAGAAATACGGAGAAATAACCGGCAACCTCCTTAATACGCTAGAAGTGTTTTATCAATAAGAAAGTCTTATAAATCTTAGATAAAAAAATATCTGCGCAACACAATTTCATAATTTTATAGTGAAAGTATTTAACACAAAGAAAAGTTTAAATTATATTTTTATCTACGAACCGGTGACTCGCAATAAATAAGTTGTCCATCTAAACCACGACTCGCGATAGAATTGATTAAGTGACTCAGCCAGCTATCGAAAAACACTCCCACGAAAATATAATTGATATCATGTTGATTACCGCATTAAGGAATTAAAATAGACTAATCCGTTTTAAACGAGAATGATAAACTTACGATATTTGCAACTGCATTACACAAATAAAAGGGGTTAACCTAACAGATACGATTATTTTTCAAACATATACACTATAATATATTACGTATGACTTACCTCGAAAAGCTTCAATAGTATGTTCACATATAATCTGCGGACACCGAGGGATTTGCCGATTGACGCTAAAAATATAATGCACAATATAAAAAGCAAAAACGGCGTGTAAAGTATAGAAACTGCGACCGACACAAACGGCGTGAGCAACGCCATCTTGACTACTGATTGATTGGATATTTCGTATTTGTATTACTTGATTAGATACTGTTAGCATGGCTGCGTTCAGAAATTACAAAATAGCTTTTAAAGCTTCGTTCATTAATAAGATAAATCAATATCATACGTTTTCATATAAATAAAATAATAACATGCAAAAGTTATAAAATATAATAATTATTATATATCTTTTTTTATATCACAAAGCTATGAGACGGGCAAGTCATTCACCTGAAGATAAGTGATAAGCCTGCCCATAACGATGTGGCGCCAATGAGGGTATTACACATGCATTGCGGTCGTCGCCATGAGACATAAGATCTTAAGTCTCATTACTTCAATAATTTCATTAGCTCCAATGCCCTTCAATAAGAAACACAGTAATTTTTGCACAGTACGGTTTGTCGGCTGCAATATGCGCTACAGTAATACTTACCTAGACGGTCTCTAGCGATGGGGATTTGGCACCCGTAATTTATTTACCCCCGGTCTTCGTATTACCATGGTTGCCTTACAATACTCATAGCTCCGGGTTGATAAATAATAAACGACATAAAATTATTTATTTTTGATACATTATTATTAAATTTTTCAAAATTACTCTTATTTTTAACAAATCGTAATCACTAGCAGAACTCTCCCAACGACAGTGTATACCATAATACCTCCGCTGAGTATATTTATATCACGGAACCTATTATTAAAATAAATTTAGAAAAGGCCAGAATTTCGAAAAATAATCCATTCATAATTAATTATAATATTACATACATTGGCCATGTTTTTTTAAATAATTTCATTTAAAAATTAGGCGACGAGACAAATGAGACATTTATCTAATGATAAATAAGTCTAATCCAAAAATTTACACTAGCTACAGCATAATGATATTTGCACACTTCTGATGGCAGGTATAGGCGCTGCGGTGCTACCTATCTAGACGGTCTCCGGAAACAGATACCTACCACCAGTGAAATGTATGAAAAGGACAGCTGCGCCTAGCTTATACCATTTATTAGTAAATTAAAAAAAATTAGCTGTTAATAGTTTTATAACGTAATAGCATCCCCTCATTAACATAACAGTAACGTTTAATATTAACAAATAAAAAAACTGCATGTCAATATAGTGTGACCATCCTATAACATTTTTTTTACCAAAATTTGTACAAAATGTACGTAATTAAGAAAGTTTTTGGAAGAATGGAAGAGAATATTACCTGGGCACTTGTGACTAGTTTCTTGTTGTCTATTTTATTTATGTATGTTTTTATTTAGATATTTAAATGTATGTATTCATTTGAATATGTGTTTATTTATAGATAGTTTGTCAGCGTCTCATTAGTACTTAGATTGACTGTCAGAGAATACCAGTTGTGGCTACTACTACATTGTGGCTGGTCCTTGAAATTTTTGCCAAAGTAGAGTAATTATTTTAAAAATGTAAACATTATTCTGGTAACACCATTACATTATAACCTCTGTGGAGCTCCTATAGTGATTTTATATTAAAATCACTTGTATCTTATAAAATTTTCTTTGGAACAAATAAAAAAATGTCGGAGCTGCCTTACGGACCTCCAGTCAGAGTATCGCCGTTAATCAGGGTAAATATATATCTTCTTCTTATATATATTGTCTAAAATTATTATGTAACAAGTGTCATATCTACATATATATACTTTTTGGTGGATTATTAATTATTTTTAATACTGACTGATTATTTTAACACTAATCATTAGAAATAATTCCCGAAAAAAAAAGATTGTATCTGTCTGTCAAATTTGTTTTCTTTTATATAACCCTATGATAAGAAATTGGATTTCTCAATCTGATCGCCAAACTTCGATTTGAAGAGGGCACCTAATGATGATGATAATAAGAAATGGATTATAACCCTCCAATTGTTATACAATTTACAAAATTAAGATGTTTGTCATTCTTTGCAATCAAAAGACAATAAAGAACCATAAGATGATATTTATTTTTCCTCTTATGATGTTCTTAGATTTAATTTTTTATTACACCTGTAAACATCTTGTAGAATGAAAATAATATAAATGTTTATTTAGTCATGTGGTCAGAACCTATTTTCAATGCCATTTCTTTTTATTGATTGATGAATGCCATAAGAATGTGTATTGAGTTTGTCTGATGTTATGTGATGTAACAATATGGTGATTGTTATAAACTTGGCACTGCATTGTCACAATTAGCACTTCAGACAAAAGGTTTACTTATATTACTCCTGTAACTATATAACACAATCATGCTTGTGTACTATTGTTTTCTAATGGAACTAGGAACTGTGGTGATACCTAACCATACTCTCGGAAAACAAACCTACCTCCTGTAATCATTGACATGTTTGAGGAATAAGAATTTGTATATTGTCTGATTGATTGTATTATCTATTATATCATTGTCATCAACATTAGCCGATTACCATCCACTGCTGGACATAGGCCTCCAAATATCTCTACACTGATCTGTCCTGCTTTGCGCAGGTATTTATTATATACAGGATCATAATATGTAAGTTATATTACAAAGTGTATTTATCCGACTTTGATTGTCGAAAATACACAAGGCAATGTCTCCTTAGAACATTTTGTTTTTTCACAAAATTATTATAATTCACTTGTGTTTCTAACACCTAACTAATAAAAAAATATAAAAGCTTCTCGGAAACCAAGTTTTTTATAAAATACAAGATTGGTAAATTTTATGTAAAGGAAAATTCCTTCCTTCCTTCTTCTGTCCCTTTTCTCAGCTATGTGGGGTCAGCACAGTATGTACTTCTATTCCACATCCCTCTATCAGCTGTCATATCTGAATTCACACTCTTCTTACACATGTGATCTTTCACGCAACCCATCCACACTTCCTTCGGTCTTCCTCTACACTTATAACCATCCACATTCATTCTCATTACTTTCTTCATTAAAGAAAATTAATTCATAAAAAATTTGTTTTTGTATAAACAAAATTTTCTTAATAAAGTGGCCTATGCTACATCTCTTACCACCAGGTATTTACCAGAATCTAGTGTGACTTTCACCTTGTCAACTTCTTGGGTTATACATGTGACTTTATCAAGCTTTATTGTATAGTGAGGCTTTAGAAAACTAATAACATTATTATTTAAACATATTATTGTCCACTGTTGAATATAGGTCTTTAGAATTTAGGCATTATTTATACTCGCAACTTACTATGAGAGATGGTGAATAATGTGGTAATAGTCGCAGAAAAAGCTGTAGCTCCTTAAAGATGTACAGCTTTAAAATAAAACTCCATTTATCGACTACACTTTACGTTAAAGATGAGATCTATATTTATTTTGCTGACATTTTTCAGTTTGGCCGCTGGTCATTCTTAACCGCCGGTATCCTGTATGGGGCGTTCCACCAGAGCAGGCTCTCAAAGAAGGAGGCAAAGATCCGTGAAATTGAAACCAAAGAGAAGATCATCAGAGATGCGAAGCTTAAGGAGGAGAAAGCAATTGCTGCTGCTAGTGGGTTTAACATATTAATTGTTTAAGGACTTGGGGTCTTACGTTTGAAATATATTGATATGTTGATAACTTGATCACTGATGTTCCAGCTGCAGATCCTTCACTAATATGGTATTAGAATCCGACAGCAATCTTCATTATATTAAACTACTGCTTGGAGGTAGTAGTTAGATTTAGATTCGACCGAGTATTTTGATGAGTAAAACTTGATGAAAATGAAGTATACTGCACTGGTGCTGGGTCTCCGTTGTCAGAGACCGTCTAGGTACAACCACAGCTAACAAAGCAGTATGCAAACATAACTTTTTCTGGTTTGACGGGTGCTGTAGCTAGTGAAATTACTAGAGTAGCGAGACTTCAGATCTTATACGACGAGTGACGAGCTCAATGTATATCCTAAGTAGCACCAAATTGTTATGAACAGCCGTATCACTTACCATCAGGTGAACGTATTGCTCGTCATAAAAAAATTAACAGAAGTAGACGATAGAACAGTAATTAAATATGTACCAGATATTTTTTTTTTAATATTTATAATCTTATATATATAAATATATGATTTGATATTACAAACACACAGAAATATTTTGTATATATATGTATATATATATGTAGAATGTTATGTTAATACTTATTTAAATTTTCAGTCGAGATAAAGGCGCTGGAGGAAATGGCCACGGCGAAGAAGTAGACAGTCTCGGCGCGAGGTGACAGGCCGCCATCTTGTGAAGTGTTGCCATTGCGTAAAAATGTAAACATTTTCAACGACAACACGATTCCATCATGTTTATAAATTTACTTATTTAATGCAATATAGATATTACGAAATCGATTTTAGTTTTTTTTTTTAATTTTATGGAGATATTATTTATATTAATTAGCTTCAGTAAGGTGTTAATTGGGTTGTTAGTACAGCAACATTGCGACTCGCGTCTTATGATTTATGACGTCAGGTGGGTAACACCGTAGCGCGTATATTTGTCGCCAAACTGTAGATTGCAAACACTACTGTATAATGAAGGGCGAGCACAATCTGGCGCAGTGTATATCGTCCTAACTAGTGCCACGTTATGGGCGTATCAGATTATCGATAGACGTCCACTGCTGGACATAGATCTCTACCAAAGATCACAATGATTAGTTCTGCGCTGCTCGGCATCCAGCGGCACATTCAGTGTCTCCGGTATCGTCCAGGGACCAGGGGATCGTCATTTGTAAAGGTTCGTTGGGGGATTTAGGTCATTTCCCACCACGCTGGCCCAATGCGGGTTGGTGGGAGCTAGAGCATCGTTTGTTGATTATCAGGGTGCACCACAAGCAAGTGAGTTTTTTTTATATTAATGTGGGGGAAATGCCTGCGCATACACGTCTTCGCGAGGGCAAGGACAGGTTATTTCGGACTTGCACTGACTAAAACCCCCACGATGATCCTCTTCGTCGCCTCATGGCCGGGTTACGGGAGCGCTTTCGCACCATCCGCGAATCCGCCGGCTGCTAGCCGCTTACGCAACACCACCGCGGGAGGTAGGGTTGAACACTCGTTTTCCACCTCCGTAGGGGCACGCCGGAACATGCAGCGCGCCCGTTCCTGCAGTCGCGCGGGCAACGGATTCCCTCGAACCCGTCGCCCAGAGGCCATGGGAGCCAAGAGAGAAAATTCTCCCGGTTCCCGGCGGCGGATCCGATGTTGGGCCCGCCGCCACCCGTTAAACGGCCGCGGAGGATAGGGAGAATGGCGCATCGTTATACCTACACTCCTCTTCCCCCACGGCCCCACCGCTGCCGTATCCACGATGCGCCCTCGCCTGCAGAGGGCAGTATGAAACCGTCCCTGCAGCCCCCAGCCGCTCCGGTGACCCAGTTATCCAACCTGTGCTTGATCCTTGAGCGGCCGCCTCAGGCCGGCTGGGAGGTTTCGACACACACCGTGTGTCGGTCCACGGTTACTAAGCCTCTCCGCCACGACAAGGCAGGAACCCGTTGGGGGAAAGCAGGTGAGTTTGGCTTGGGTCAAGTGAGTTGTTATGTGCCCGTTACACCTCTTAGCTTATGATGTATCATCATCATTTTATTTATTTATGCACACAGAAATTACAATGAAAATATAATATATATATAGAAATATAGAATGAAAATATAGAATATAAGTACAAAGGCACTACTTATATCAATATGGAATCTGTTCCAGTAGACCTGTGGTTCGGAGAATTGACTAACGGGACAGTGAACCTGGTGCACTCTGGTAATACTAGAGAACTAAACTAGATCTAGAATAGCTTATAAGTAAAAAGATATGAGAAAATAAAACAAAACAAATTCAATTTTATAGGTATTGAGATATCACAAAATTGTTATTTAACGCGCTTTCTAAATAGTGTCACTGTCCTAACCTCGCAAACTGCTGGAGGAAGTGCATTCCAGGGTCTAACTGCGTGTGTAGCGAAAGAGTGAGGATATGATTCGGAACTGGGGGACGGAAATTTGGGAAGGGTTCTTAGATGAGGTCTACTTTCTACATTGGGTGAGTGAACAAAGGAGAATCCATCTCGCAAATACAATGGATATGACGGATTATGTCGGATGCTGTGGAGGAAACGGAGAATCCGTGTGTTCCTGCGGAGACGGATTGAGAGCCACGTGAGCTGCTTCCGATAAGTGGAAATGTGGTCAAACTTTCCGAGTCCAAAATATAGCGAATACACAAGTATTGCAAGCGCTCAAGTTTATTCAGTTGCTCCTCAGTTGCATCCAAAAAGCAAATGTCAGCATAGTCCAGGATTGGCAGAATGAGAGATGAGTAAAGTTTTGGTATATATTGGCAAAAAACTCTGAAGAGATTTTAGAGAATGCATACTGTAATAATTTTTTTACTTAAATTAGTAGTATGCGCTGTCCATGACATATTGGAATCCATAATTATACCCAAATTTTTAGCCGTGTCCGGGTAAGAAAGGATTTTGCTGTTAATGAGCAGTGCTGGGGGAGAGGAAAAATCGAGAGATCTGCGAAGCTGGTTACTGCCTATTGTCATTGCCTGCGATTTGTACGGATTAAGTTCCAACCCATGGTTTCGCGAGCATCTATTTATCTTACATAAGTCCTCATTTACTGTTTTAACTACAATATGAGCTTCAGAAACAGGAAAATGGCGATATATCTGCAAATCATCTGCATATAGATGGTAATTAGATGAGATCATGTTAACGTTTCGCTCGTATGATAAAAAAATGTCTCATTACCCCATTTGTTATCTCATCACAGTTGGTCTTACCCAACGGCTGGCTGCTGAAGCCGTTCCGACTCCTACGTAGACGGTCTCCAACTCAGACCTACAATATACTCGAAAATATACACGAGTTATTTACGTCTTATGTAACTATTATACAATGCATTGGAACAGCGTGTTGTGTACGCAAATAGAACCGTCCGCCACCCGCCACCCGCCGCTTGCCGTCCGGCGGTAACTCCCGCCACCTACGCTTTGCATTAACGGATCTATAAACAACTTATCGATTGTTTTTAATTTTGTTTATAATCAAATCCTGTACATTGATCATATGTTTAACTATAGCTAACACAATAAACACTTCCAAAGTTTCAGTTAATATACTTGCGGCTGGTGGTAGGTTTCTGTTGATCACCGTCTAGATACCACCGCAGCTTTCGTTGCAGCCGACAGGCAGTAGTGTGCGATATCTTATGTAAGGCGACGGAAGAAACGTGGTGTATATATCACTATAACAGGCGCTGCGATGTTATCAGGCAGGCGTATCATGTTCCATCAGGTGAACTTCTTGCTTGTCTCGACAAGTCATTAAAGAGGCTCATTATATACAAATACAGCTATGTAATAATATATAAAGGGTTTGATATAAGTTTGCATTTGAATAAATATACATCTGCAACCATAACATCATCACTATTTTCAGGCGATAAATAAGAGGCTGAGCGTTCTGGACGAGCGTCACCATGAAACTCATTGTCACTTAACACCAAGTGAAATTCAGAATTACTTTTAGCCCGTTGCATACAAAGCAATGATTTCTTCGCACAATCGCTAACGTTGTACGTACCATAGAGTATATTTACGTGCCGCGTTACTCTCCCGCCAACGCAGTGACAGCTCCAATGCGTTCAGAAATAGTATTTTCTTCAAAACATTGCATTTATTTTAACGGATATATTTATAAATGTACTAATACCGCCAAATAATTAATTCTGGCTAGAATACTGATATATTTATATATTTTATTATTATATGTCACGTTCTATTATTAATTTTGTTATTCTTTATTAATCAACTATGTTATATAACTCTTATAGGTTATGTAAAAATATATTAATATTTTATTACCAAAATTATTATTATTATGATATTTTATTACTATTTCCAACTATGTGGATACTATTATGTATACTAATAAATGCGCTCAGACCTTATACTAATAATAAACATATAATAATATAATAAAAAATATATTTGTCAACATAAACGAAAAGTAATTACAAATAAGTCTTAAGTTACGTATAATATTTAACAATATGGCTGTGGATCGCTGGTATAAAGTCATTGGCTTCGATGCTCTTTACTTGAAAACACTCTAAAGCTTTTACACTACTGCTGTTTCACAAATAGATAACGTTAGCTTTTCTATGAAAAAACACTATTCCACTAAGCGACGATCACGTTCACTCTATGGTAAGTGATAATAATGCTCATATCGTGGCGCTAGTTAGTAATGGTATACACTACACCACTGTGCTCATTGCCTTCCGACATATGACGTTATTTATACTCCAGTATTTACTTTAGCTATAGCACCCTTCAAACCGGAAGATAATAATGTTGCTACAGTACTGTTTGTCAGTTGTAATAAACGCTGCGGTGTCCGGCAACGGAGACACTACCACCAGTAAAGTTACTTTGGGTCGTCGCAAAGACGTTAAATCGGCTGGATACCTAGTAACATTTTTATAACTACAGATCAGTAGTTCAAAATGTAGCAATACCGCCGATTTATGACTACATTTATGACGTTTACGCCGCTTTGTATACAAGATGCGGTCGCAGTCGTAAAATCGACAAATTTACGATCATCTAACTGTTTTCGTGTCGTACATATTGTTTTATATACACTGCGTCAAAACAGTAGGTTCTCTAAAAGTTTTTTTTTTTAAAGTTACGAGCGGGACGTTCACTTGATGTTAAGTGATACACCTGCCCGTAACAACGTGGGGCTAGTCAGGATGACATACACTCTGCCACATTACGCTCGTCGCCTGAGCCATAAGAGGTAGTCTCATTATCCTAGTAATTACACTAGATACAACGTCCTTCAAACCGGATCACAGTAACATTTGCGTGCTACTGTCTATCGGCTGCAATAGGCGCTGCTGTGATACCAAGCTAGACGGTATATATATATTATTGTACGGAACCAAAGCCAACAGTATTAACCTGATTGATGGTTGTATGGACGCTGTTGACTCTATGTCTATGGTATCGACATTAAACAGATGGCGCGAAATCAAACGTCACAAAATGGCGGGCTTTTTACTGTGCAATTCAACATGTCGCCATTAATTAATCTGCAAACGTTACTGCGGTAACGAAATATAATTATATAGCAAGGCACTAGTAAAATGTGATGCAGTGTACATCATTCTAATTAGCGTCAACTTCACCGTGTTTCAATTTGAAGGGCGCTGTAGTTAAATTACTTCGGTAATAATTACATCACTAAGCGGCGAGCACGATGTGTTCCAGTGTATATCATCCTAACTAGCGGTACATTGCTATGGGCATGTGTATCAGTTGCACCTTATATCTTATGCCTCGAGTATAATGTTGTGTAGTGTATATCAACGGAACTAGGATCCGGTATGAAGGGCGTTATAGTTTAATGAAAATACTGCGGTAACGATACACAGTATTTTATGTTACAAGGCAATTACAATGTGGTGTAGTGTGTATCATCCTAACCAGTGTCGACTTCACTGGGTTCCAGTTTGAAGGGTGTTGCAGTCAATGAAAATACTGCGGTAACGGTAATTAACATCTTATATCTGAAGATGTCTTCAATGTGGTGTAATATAAACATCTTGACCGGCTTCTATTATGTCTTTAAAGATGATGATAACGATGATTCATGTCGCAGTGTAAACATCCTGACTGACGCCATATTACGAGCGTATAGATAGAACATAAGAGAGAAGGAGACAGCTTCAGCTCGCGCGCGCGTTTGTCTCAATTATTTTTATCTCGCGCTCGTGAAGTGTTTACAGCAGGTGCGTTGTGTGAAGATTAGAAAAAAAAAACAAAACTACAAAAACAGACTACCCGCCAGTAAATTTTATTAAAACAATATACAGCACAAGCGTTCCTCACTTTATATGATTAATGCTCCTGCGCTGCGAGCTGGTGGAAAGTTCTCGAGGAGTTCTCGTAAACACGCTGAGGGGGTTAAGGTTGTATATATAACTAGCGTTTTTATTATATAACGAAGCGACGTACTGGCGCGACGGTCACCTGGTTTTAAGTGATAGGCCTGATAGATGGCGCTCGTTAGGATGATATACGATATTGCGTTTCGTCGCCTTTGGGCAAGTTGAGTCTTCTTACAGCTGTAATTACATTAGTTACAGCGTCCTTCAAACCGGAACATAGTAACGTTTGCATAGTGCTGTTTGTTGGCTGCAATAAGAGCTGCAGTGGTATCTACTTCGACGGGTATCTGGCACCAGAAACTTTCTTTTTGTTATTGGGGGAAATCTAAAGATACCTTGCTTGTGGGGGGGAAGACTAGGTTATGTGGGATTTTTACCCAATAAAACCACCTCAGTGCGTTGCGGGGGGCCCTGGGATTTGGTACGGAACACATTGGTGCCTTTTGGCACTACAGCATCAGAGATTTGTTGCTGTCTTCGACATCCTTGCTTTGGTCCAACAAGCACTAGATTACGTACTTGATCATCCTGAGCTCGCTTAGTGAACAATAAAGCTCCTCACCATCAAAGCCCACGAGTCCGAAAACCATTTCAGTCGGCTTCTACGGCAAGCAGGGCCTATTCGTAATAGCCCAAGTCTACAGGACAACGGCAACAAAGACGTACAGCCAATAAACATTTAAAAAGTAAAAATCAAAGAGGGCGCCAATCCTCACCCGCCGTGATCTGTCGGAGCATTCGCCTAGGATGTAAACACAACGTCTTCATTAAACAGTAAAAAAGATCAAACGAGCGAATCGATTAGCTTATCGATCAATGTCAACATGTGAATCGCGTTATAAATCCCGCAATCACCGGTGATCGAGTGACGCGGCCGCCGTTGCCGTTTCCATAGAGGCTAATAATAGACTCGTCCTGTACTGCGCGCGCCGCCTCCAGTGCGCTGGAGCGCGCCGCCGCGATTTGACAGCCGAGGCCCACCGCCGCCATTTTATTTACACACAACATAATTACTTATTTTATTATACGTAACATTAAAAATTATCGTTTGTTTTATAGTAAATTATCATAAAAAAAATATATATTTTTTTTAATAATTAATGTTATATTAAAAATGGCGGGTTTAGTTATGAATGACTATAAAAAAGTTTTTGTTTTGACGCTGCTAGTTTTCTTGTGGTCGAGCGATGCGAAGTCGGCGCAGGACAATAAGACGCATGCGCAGGATACGAAGACATCGCCTAAAGTAAGTTTATTATTAATAAGAAAATATATTATTTTATATATATATATATAAATAAAACAAGGTTAGGAAGGAAATCCTCGTGAGGGTATCGACATGTTATAACAACAACAGCTTTCATGGACATGCTGCATTCACCATCTCGCATGGTGAAAAACCTTTATTCACCTCTGGCCAAGTGTGGCTGCCTGATTTTACTTGTGAGAGAATCTCCTAATCCCAGTGGTGGGAATATGAACTGGTGACCATGTAGGTAGGCATCATTTATTTTTACCGTCAAATTGTAGTGTTTGTACTGTACCGTTTTTTTTTTTTTTTAAGCATTCACCCCTGCGTATTGTGGGTCAGGGCGTATTTATACCATTCTCTTTCCATCACAATTGTTACTTACTTATCTTTATACATTTTTCTCATACTCTTCTTTCATCCTTTCTTATCTATCTTACTCTACTTATCTTTCATACTTTTACTTTTCATCCTTACTCCATCCCAATTCCTTCTCTCGTGCATCCTCTCTGATCGAAGTGGAGACTGCCTCTTCCTTGTATTTATGGAGGGAGGGGGAGGGCCTGAAACAAACATTCCCTGTAGCATAATTTTTTCCAGTACTATTCCGGTTTAAAGGTTGCTGTAACTAATGAATTTCGCAATGTGATGTAGTGTATACCATCATAACTATCGCCTCGTTGTTATGGGAGAGGTGTGAGAGGAGGGAACGGGATGCAGCACGACAGGAGAATTGAAGTGAGGACACGGTGTGGATGATGAGGAGAAATAAAAGGATGAGCAGGCAAAAATGTAGATAATAAGAAATAAGGCTGATGATGATGATGATGAAGATAAAGAAAGAACAGGTCCTCAACCTTGTACAGCTGGAGAAATGCATTTAAAAAAAACTACTTCACCAGCGTCAGGCTGCGGCTGAATGGTAGTCTTTCCACTGGTTTCCAGTATAATATCCTGTCTAGTCTAGACAGCGGTAAGGTATCTATATTTCTATTTTTTTTTTAATTTAATTGAGCGATCAGACCAGCGGTACGTTCACCTGATATTAAGTGATACGGCGGCTTACAGCATAGCGCTAGTTGAAATGATGGTGAATGAGAATAAATTGTACAAGGCCCTGACCCACTACATAAAAGATGAAAAAAAAAAAAAAAAACAGCGCTTGTTAGGATGATTTACAGAACCACATCGAGCTCGTCGCCTGACACTCGGCGATTGTAGTAGCTACAACGCCCTTGAAACCAGATCACAGCACTGTTTACCTAGACGGTCGCCGGCGATAGAGATCTACCACCAGTAAAGAGATAGACGTTCGTCTACTACCTTTACTATTTATCCTTTATCGTACAGCAGCTACAGGATATACAACACTATATATATATACGGAAATGTACAATGGAAGGTCTGGTTGCTCAGCAAGCAACTCCTTCCCGACACCCCATTGGAGATGAAGACCTGAACTGAAAGCTAAGATAAGATAGTGGTGCAGTTGTTAAAAGCAACGCTTGATGATAGATGCAAGTAACACGACAATTAGACAGGTTTAATTAATTTAAACTTTATGATTATTAGTTACAGACATTAATGTGTATTGTAGGGTGCTGTAGTTAGTTTAATTACTGAGGTAACAAGAACTAATAATATTGTAAACGGCGATCACAATGCGGCGCAGTTTATTCAGTAGATGCGTTCTGGAGAAAATCGTGCAAACGGAAACCGTGTAATACGAGACGCGGAGTTCAAGCAGACGGATTTGTTCAATTAACTTGAAGCCCGTTAAATCTATCTAAAGAAGACAAAGAAAAGTCAAAAATATATTCATTATAATATAATCTTCCATTCGCTTTATTGTCCTAACAGTTGTTTCGTTCATTTCATATTCTTTTGCTACAGATGCTGGGCCTTAATTATTTTTCCGAACTGTTTAGTTCATTTCCTTGAGTTTCCTCTTTGTTCACTTTATGGGGCTGTAATAAAGTTAGAATACTATTACGAAATAAATTTTATCAACTAAAAAATTACTGTTTTTTCACTTATTATTAGAATTCAATCAGAACATACGTATTTGAAGTTTCTTCTTCTAAAAGAGAAGATGCAAGCGAGAGCAAGATCCCCGTAGTGTATAGGAAAAGGGTGCGTTCAGTAACTTTGACGGAGCTTTTAAAAGAGTACGTTCATCAATATGATATCAACAAATCGTACAATGCTATACTATCAGAATAAGACCAAAAAAAAAATTTTTTTTTTAATTTAAAAACCGTGTAAAGCGAAACCGTGCTAACCGAAGCACGGGTGTATATCATACTAACAAGCTAAACTCGTTAGTTTTAATATTATATGTCTCGAGTTAAGAGTGGACACTTAAAAGAGCGTGTCGCTTCAACGGTAGTAGATCCATGTCTGCAGTTCGCTGTAGCACGTAGGTGGGCAGGATCGACCGGTGAAACACTACCCTCTCACAGGAAATCAGCGTGAAGTGGGGGCTTCCTAGAGGCCACCGCGTTTCGACTGGTAAGTGAGAGTCCCGGCGCCCTTATCCCTCTACCTCGGGGCCCAATAGCAACTGGCACTTTCATTATACTACACGTATCGCGACAGATTTTCTAGGGACTGAGTATCAGTTGGCCCCTTCCTGTCTTTTTATTCCCTGTCCCACAATTCCTCACCCTCTGTGACCTTTCTCCTTCCCTTTCCTTCTCCACCCCTTATGGTCTTTTGTTTGAAAAGAGCATATTCTTACCTGAAGGATAGGCAACGCACTGGCGTCGCTAGTGACGTGGGCGGCGGTGAATCACTTACCATCAGGTGACCCGTCTTGCTCGTTTGCCTTATCTATACTATAAAAAAAAAAAAAATATAATAAAAAATAAGACGCAGAATATTCTCCGCAATAAATAATGTCTAGGTAATCTATTCGAGATATTCAGGACACGCTCCCGCCGTGGACCGTGATAATGCGTTTTGTAAAAATAAATATATTTATACTAGCTGCTCCCCCAGCTTTGCTGGATGTAATATTAAATTAGACGTTCTATAGAAACCGTTACCATAGCAACCGCATATATAAAATGTTCACCAAAGTCTTCTTGCAAGACCTTATCCAATCTTTACTGTTTCATCCCTCCCGGTAGTTTTTCAAAATGTATCTCGTGTTTTGTGTGTGTGTGTGTGGACATCCTCCTCAAAAAATATCCACATCGATCGGTCCAGCTCTGCAGTCAACTTATGAGGAGATTTGGGCCCTACAACCCCATATTTCATTATATGTATATATATTAACCCTAGTCCTACCATAAGTTCTGTTATAAATGAAAATGCATTTCTTCTTTAATCAAGCAATGTATTATTAAAATGTATACACACATATTTATTAGTTTCAGCAAAAAAAAAAAAAAAATAGTCTATTCCAAATGGCCACCCTTGGCTTTTATATAGGCCTTTAATCTGTTTGGCCATGTATCACGAATCTATGGACTTACTGTTTCCAAGGGAAATTTCCACCACCACCACTGCTTGCTCCGAAGATTTTTTTAAGAGACTCAATATCGTTGTGTAGTAGAGCAGCAGCAGCAGCCCATGTCCTCTAAACCTGACCGTAATTTGAAGTCTAAAGGGTTTTTTTTTTTTTTTTGTTTTACGTGGGGGCAATGCCTACGCATACTCGTCCTCGCGGGGGCAAGGACGAGTTATGTCGGACTTGCACCGACTGAAACCCCCACGATGTTCCTCCTCATCGCCATGATGGCAGGGTCACAGGAACGCAAGTCTAAAGGGTTGAGGTCTGGGCTATATTAGGGCCAGTATACAGCTCTTATAAAGTTGGTTGGTTTATAGCCAGCCTTGAGAAGTTCGTGCCTTGTGACCAGGTGCAGAGTCCTGCTGGAGAATCCACGGTACATTTTTAAAAGAAGTATTACTGAGAGTGTCTAAAATGGTAGTTAATCATTAACTTCTTTTAATTCGTTCGTTTTATTGATAAATATATAAACGCTTTGGTAAACTTCAAGGGTAGTGCGATTTTTGAGTAAAGTGAGGGTATTTAAGGAAAAATGAATTGAGAATATTGTTCGGTAAATAAAGAGTGATTTAAAGATACAATACCGACTTTATATAGTTTTAACAACGTATAATAAAGCAGCAGTGTGTGGTTATTTAGATGGAGAGGTTTCAAAACATGATACAAGACTGTATCTTGATACACTTTGGCTGAAGTTTTCGCTGATTTTTCACAATAATGTAGTCTTGTGACTCCTTTATAAAACCCTCACCAAAACATCACTGACGCAGGATACGATGTTTCGATCGATCCACTCCATCCATCTTTAATTATAAAGATTGATTTGGGGCATGTCCTGTATCTTCTTCCTCCTGCCCTGGTCCCACTTTATGTAGGGTCGGCACAACATGTTCTTCATTACCGAACATGTTGTAAATAGTTTTGGCTAAACTTTTTACGACCGGCCGCCTGCCTGACATCAACCCTCTTTTTTTTTTTTTTTTTGGGAATCTTTGGGGACATTTTTTTTTTTTTTTTGGGCAGATCACGTCATCGTCGATAAGCACTGAGCTTCAGGTATTGTTTTATAATGATGAGAGAGAGAGAGAGTCCTGGCTAATGGGGTTTCGAGTAATTCTGGCTTTAACAACATTAACCGTCTTTGTAGTTCTAACAGCACGCCCCCGCCCCGATCTCTCCTGGTCTTCTTCTGAACAGAGGAAGTGTTGTTGTATCTGTTGATGGTACAATATTCGAACATACGGCTGATAGCAAGCTTTGGAAGTGTCTAGAATATGACGAACCGGCTCCATACCCACTTTGTGCAAGGCGATCACTGCAATCCTGTTTTCTTTAACACCAATAACCCATTTCGTATTGTAATTTGATAATTAACACGAAATAATATGTGAAATGGCGCAAAAGCGAAAGTTTTTAAAATAACAAACTTGTTCCAAATTCAAAATAGTTAAAAAGTTGAAAAAAAGTTTTTATGTAACAGTATTTATGGACAGACTAGTTGTATTGATTTTAATAACGAGCCCCGGTGACGCGCGTTCCCATTGGCTCGTGCCCTTGTGTTGCCAGTAATAGAAATTATAATTTGCACAATAATTTCCCGACGACAGGTGGACTATTCGCATGTGCGGGGAATTCGTAATTTTTTAAAAATAAAACATATAATAGTCTAAGTGTTTTTGCTTTCGTTCAGCGGTGGAGGAATAAAAGCTGAAATTATGAAGTTTACTGTGTATATACTAATTTTTTGTCTACAATAAGCTACATATTGGATGTGATGATCTTAGGGCGAGGCCTATGTCTAGCGGCAGATGATGATGATGAAGCTATTAATTGACCTCAATTTCACGTGGTGTTTAGTCTGGCTGCTGGCAGAAAAGGTCTTTATCCAGAATACTTCAGCTGTTATATATTGTCAGCGAGTCAGACGAACAGGACGTTCACCTGATGTTAAGTGATACGCCTGCTCATTACAACGTGACGCTGGTTAGGTTGATATGTACTCCACCACATTGCGCTCGTCGCCTGAAACATCAGATGTAAAACTTTATTTCCTTGGTAGCTGCAGCGCCCTTCAAATCGGATCATAGTAATGTTTGCACACTGCTATCTGTCGGCTGCAATAGGTACTGCAGTGATATCTACTTAGTCTCCGTCAACAGAGACCTAGCACCAGTAAAAATATTTGCGAGCGGTAAGTAAAATGCAAGGGTTGGAGAAAACCCTGCCGTCATCCTAATTAAATTCCTGGACCCTAAATCAAACCATGGACCTCCTTATTACAAAGCAAGCGCTTCAATGGAGTTAGTTAAAGAAAATATTACATGTATATGGTAACTTAAAGAACCTAAAATTGTATCATCATCGTCCGCCGATAAACTTCCACTGCTGGACTTAGGCCTCAACAAAGTGTCCCCACATCGATTGGTCCTGTCCTGCGCCCCATGAGGGAAATGGGGGCATTACGCACCACGCTGGCTCATAGCGGGTTGGTTGGAGCCAGAGCCTCGTTTGTTGATTAGCAGGCTGCACCGTGAGCTGATGAGGCTAGCTTAAGACCCGTGACTTGTTTGGGACCCCTTACACTTCTGAAATATTCTCATTAAAGATTAAATTTTATATTTAAGGCCTCCCTCAAAGATCTCCGCATCGTTCGTCCTTCGATGCCCGCATCCAGCTGCGAAGGTTGCGGGAGGTCCTCAAAATAAGTTGTAAATATTACTAGATGGCGTCCACTGCGTAAGGCCTAACTGTGGACGTATATCGCTTAATGATGAAAATTTATTATGGCCTCAAATTATATAATAATAACAAGTCCATATATTATTTAAACTACATAACAATTTAATAACGAAACTATTCGTATAACAAATGCAGCCATTAGTCAAACGAAACTATTAATGTATTATTATTGTTATTAATGACATTTAGCGGATGGTTTACCAGGCTTTCCCAAGCGTTAGGTATTTTGGAACCCGCAAGGAAATCAACCGCTAAATAAAATTTACTGCCTACCTAAAATCTACTGCTAAATAAAATCTATAACTCATCTAAAATCTACTGCTAAATAAAATCTATAACTAATCTAGAATCTACTGCTAAATAAAATCTATAACTCATCTAAAATCTACTGCTAAATAAAATCTATAACTCATCTAAAATCTACTGCTAAATAAAATCTATAACTCATCTAAAATCTACTGCTAAATAAAATCTATAACTAATCTAGAATCTACTGCTAAATAAAATCTATAACTCATCTAAAATCTACTGCTAAATAAAATCTATAACTCATCTAAAATCTACTGCTAAATAAAATCTATAACTCATCTAAAATCTACTGCTAAATAAAATCTATAACTCATCTAAAATCTACTGCTAAATAAAATCTATAACTCATCTAAAATCTACTGCTAAATAAAATCTATAACTCATCTAAAATCTACTGCTAAATAAAATCTATAACTCATCTAAAATCTACTGCTAAATAAAATCTATAACTCATCTAAAATCTACTGCTAAATAAAATCTATAACTAATCTAGAATCTACTGCTAAATAAAATCTATAACTCATCTAAAATCTACTGCTAAATAAAATCTATAACTCATCTAAAATCTACTGCTAAATAAAATCTATAACTCATCTAAAATCTACTGCTAAATAAAATCTATAACTAATCTAGAATCTACTGCTAAATAAAATCTATAACTCATCTAAAATCTACTGCTAAATAAAATCTATAACTCATCTAAAATCTACTGCTAAATAAAATCTATAACTCATCTAAAATCTACTGCTAAATAAAATCTATAACTAATCTAGAATCTACTGCTAAATAAAATCTATAACTCATCTAAAATCTACTGCTAAATAAAATCTATAACTCATCTAAAATCTACTGCTAAATAAAATCTATAACTCATCTAAAATCTACTGCTAAATAAAATCTATAACTCATCTAAAATCTACTGCTAAATAAAATCTATAACTCATCTAAAATCTACTGCTAAATAAAATCTATAACTCATCTAAAATCTACTGCTAAATAAAATCTATAACTCATCTAAATTCTACTGCTAAATAAAATCTATAACTCATCTAAAATCTACTGCTACACAAATTCTACTACCAATCTAAAATCTACTGCTACACAAATTCTACTACCAATCTAAAATCTACTGCTACACAAATTCTACTACCAATCTAAAATCTACTGCTAATGTGAAATCTACTGCTGAGTAAAATCTACTGCTCATCTAATATTTGTTTTGGAAAATTTTACCTTTTAAAACACATGGAGGATAGACAGGCAGTGATGATATACCAGCTTGTCTTCCACTCTGGAGACTGTCATTGCCAATGTCATCAGATCATTGCGCTCTGGTAAAAGTTTAGTAAATGATATACAGGACATCTTAGAAACGATAGGCATTAAGATCATTGGGTGTACATGGGCCCAGCAGTGGACGTTTACCACCCGACGAATGTTATGATGAATTAAACATATAATATAAACAGTTTTTGGCACGGTACGTTTGGCTAAACACTCGGGCACTACGATCTAAGTCTTTCCGAAAAAAAATGGAGAACGTTACCCATCGTAAACTCCGTCCGGCGTGAGGATTTATTGCAACAACAGAGAGCTCGTCTGCATAAGAACACACACGCACACAAAAATAGAACATCATCACACTCAACACCTTCCCGTCATTATACCAATTTGACACGGACAGAAAAGTAATCATTTGTATATTATAACGCGCTTTAAAATGTTATTTATATATTCAATAAACTGATGATATGTTATAAGACGGACTCGACTTTCAATAATGAGCGAAACGACTGATGGTGATAGATAATCATATATATATAAATTTATGCTATATAAAATTTATTTAAATGTTTTTTTTTTTCAATTTGAGTATGAAATCTTTAATTTTCGATTTGATTTTAAGATCTCTCCGGTAGCTCTTTGGAAGGGCGCATACTCTACACATTTATAATTATAAGTGAATTATAAAAGAATATACGGATACTAATGGAAGCACGCGTTATTTATTAACGTAACCGAAACAACAAAACTTCATAAGTTATTCGAAAACTTCTCATTACAGTTAAAAAAATAGTAATTGTAAAAGTGGCAATTATTGAGATCTGTCAAATCTTATAACCATGAATTAGAACCAGAGTTAGGATTAAATTAGATGTTTACATTTATATCTAAAAAGGTAATTAAATAATATAATTATGACAAGATTTTAATGATAATTCAACTGTTATTTGTTAAATACCAGATAACACTGAACAATAAATAAATTAAAAAACATGACAAGGTGTTATTTTTACATAGTTTTTTATTATGGCAACATTTAAATATATTATTTATATCCAGTACGTTGTGTCATAAATTAAAGTATTTTTATTAAAAAAATTATACTCTACACCGATATATATTATTTTAATAACATTAAAAAATTTTAATAGTTACAATAGTGAACTGTTTGAATAAAAGTCTGACCTGTGTCTATGAAAATAGCTCATTAAAAAAAATAAACAAATCTTGACGCCATTTTGAAATTTGAATGACGTTTTAAAATTTCACGATATAGTGTTTAAGATGACTACGTAGTGTTGACTTTTTCTTGTAGACCTGGTGATGGATGCAAGATATTGGATCTAGGTGGTACGTGACTAGTCCTGCGGGAAATCGATCGGAGAGTCCTATGTTACATATTTTAATTATCTACATTCATCACATCACAGATATTACTGGTCTCTGTTACCGGATACCGTCTAGGTAGTTACCGCCGCAGTCACAATTGCAGCGAATGGAAAATTAAAATAAAATCATGTTTTAGAGATCTTCAATCAGAGGGAAAAGCTTGTGTGTCAGTAAAAGAATTGTCTTTTGAAAACAGGCTAAGGTACATCATCATGCTGCCTCGTCATAGGCTGAATCATTATGATTATCAATTTATTTTATTTATTTAATTTTACAAAAAAAATACATTGTTAACCTATATATAACAATAACAAATTTATTGCTGGTAAGTCTGTTGCTGGTCACTGTCTCGGTAGATACCACCGCCGCGCATATTGTGGCCGACTGGCAGTACTGTGCAAAAATACTGTGTTCCGGTTTGAAGGGCGTTGTATCTAATGAAATCACTGAGGTAATGAGACCTAACATCTTACGTCTCAAGACGACGTGCGCAATGTGGCGCTGTGTATATTATCCTAAATATCGCCACGTTGTTATGGGCAGGCGTATCACTTACCATCAGGTGAACATCGTGCACGTCTCATCGCTTCGTCATATAAAAATAACAGATTAAATATATTAATTTTATTTATCAACACAAATTGTATTTTATTAGCAGTCCGGCAGATAAAGTCGCACTTATGGATCTGTGTATAAATAATGTTAACGATCCTGGCAGCCGGCCAGGTTAACCAGCGCCCGCTGGGATTATCGGAGCTGTTATGCCGTACATCACCTGGAGATATAAACACCTGATTTTCATACTCTTGGTCTCTCGTACCAACTGGCGAACTATTTCATACCTCGTTTTATAACAAGGAGTTTGTATATTGTAACATTGGCTGTTGAAGTTTTTTTTAAGGTTAAGTTAGGTTAGGTTAGGTTAGGTTTTCCGAGTCCGCGTTGCGAACGCAGAACCCTTCTAAAGCTGAAGTCGACCACTAAAGAGATTCTGTCCATATAACTCTAATTTATCTCATAATTTACCCCAAGGAGACAGAGTATCTTTTTAAAGATTACCCCACAAAACCAAATAAAAGTTAGGTTAGTTTTAGATTTTTTTATTTGACAATACATTATACCACAGATATAATTAAAATTCAGGGAAGTTTAACGTCATGTCTTCCTGTTGGTTGTGAGGTCTCTGTTGATGGTGACCTTCTAGTTACCACCACAGCTATCGCGTCGACAAACAGTAGTGCGTAAACATTACTGTATAACTAATAAAATAATTTCAGTAAATGGACTTAATATCTCATATTTCAAGGCTGCGAGTGCAATGTGGTGTTGTGTACATCATCCTAAGTAGAGCTATTGTAACGGGCGTATAACTCTTACCATTAGGATTGACCCATAAAATTATTATATAAAATAAAGTTTTTTTAATTAATAAATTAATTAAAAAAACTTTATTAATAAATTAATTTAATTTTTAATAAAAAATAAAATTTAATTAATAAATCTAATAAGGAAGAGTATGCTTGTAACAGAAAATGTCGCTCTTCCACACAAAGTAAATGAAATAAATTAAAAGAATATTATATAAAACAATAAAAAAGAGTACAATAAAAACATACATTGATAAGTGTTTGAGTATTTTTAAAACAACATTCCTCATAAACACCTGAAGATAAGAAGTAAAAAGTATTGTACTCATTAAAATTAAGTAGAATAAATGTTGCGAGTTTGCTGCGTCAGTTCAGTTCAGGCGATCTGTAGCAGCGCTTCGGTGTTGTCACACTCCAGTGTTGTCAGCCGTTTTGAAAGCGTTCTTTTAGACGCGTTGTAGTTTATAGGGTAAATATTAATTATTTAATTTATTTAATTATATAAGTTAACTGATTGTGTTCCGTAGATAATAATTATACATTTTTTTATTCAAATCACAAGTCTAAAGTAAGAAAGTAATGAGAATTAATGTGGATTTATAAGGGTAGAGGGAGACCGAAGGAAGTGTGGATGATTGATAGAGGGATAAGGAGAGCACGTACTGTGACCCCACGTAGCTGGGAAAAAGGCGGGAGGAAGAAAGGAGTCTAAAGTAATATTTTGTGTTGTTGGCTGTATGGTACTTTACACCTTTGCCTCTGTGGGGCGCGTCGACGTATACACTGCGTCCTGCTGACTCACGGTAACGATTGCGCCAACATTCGAGTGCGTAAGAGCAGCTGGAGTCATTCCAATATCCAGTTAATGGATTTAAACTTGTTTTAATAGATATTCGGGAAGGTTGTTTAAAACATGAATAGGATGCGATACACTGCCGCCGAATAATATTTACAATTCTCAAGCCGTTGTTTTTTTTTTCTATTCAACCAAGCCATGAGACGAGCGTAACCTTCATCTGATGGTAAGTGATCCGCCCATAACGACGTAGCGTTAAGATATAAAACACTGCACCACATTGCGATCGTCGCGTTCAGACACAAGATGTTGAGTTTGGTTACCCCAGTAATTACACTGATTACAGCGCTCTACAAACTTGTGGTTCTTGTTCTGGTTTGAAGGACCAATGGATATTTCTGGTGGTAGGTCTCTGTTATCACAGACTGTCCAGGTAGGTACCACCGCAGCGCCTATTACAGCCGACAAACAGCACAATGCAGATATTACTGTCATCCGGTTTGAAGGCCCAATAGATATCACTGGTGATAGATCTATGTTATCACAGACCGTCTAAGTAGGTATCATTTCAGCGCCTATTGCAGCCGACAGAAAGTATATTGTGTTCCAGTTTGAAGGACGCTGTAGCTAGTGTAATTACTAAGGTAACGACACTCAACATTTTGTCTTAGGCGATGAGTGCAATGTGGTGTAATGTACAACATGCTAACAATATATAATCCTAACTTGCGCCATGTTGTTATGGGCGGGTGTATCACTTACCATCAGGTGAACGTTCCGCCCGTCTCGTAGCTTAACTAAATAAAAAAAAAACTATCTATAACTTAAGGTACGATAAATATTAAAGCTGTGTTATTTATTCGTGCGCACTCAAACAACGCTTCAATCGACCCGCCTAACAAATAAACGCGCGAAACTCGGCCATATTTCATTTTGATTGCGTTCCGTTTTTAGGCATTGATTACAAAAACTATTTCTGGATTTAATGACGGAAACCTTTTAACAATATGTTTATTTTAATTAGAATTGATGTTTTGATAAATTATTTATAATAAAGAAATTTTAATGGAAAAAATATTATATTTAGCACAGATAGCACAGTTTCTTCACACAGAATAAGTAGGAAAAAAAAAATAATACGTCCTGATCAAAAAATGCTCCAAAATATATCCCTCTATCCATCCATGGATCTATCGATTTATCCACCTATTAATCAATCCATCTATGGATCGATTGATTTATCCATCTATTTATCTATCCATCCATGGATCTATCGATTTATCCATCTATGAATCTATCGGATTTACTGATTTATCCATCTATCTATCTATGGATCTATCGATTTATCCATCTATCAATATATCCATCTATGGATCTATCGATTTATCCATCTATGAATCTATCGATTAATCTATCTATCAAACTATACATGTATGGATTTACTGATTTATTCATCTATCTATCTATGGATCTATCGATTTATCCATCTATCAATTTATCCATCTATGGATTTACTGATACATCCATCTATCTATCTATGGATCTATCGATTTATCCATCTATCAATCTATCCATCTATGGATTTACTGATTCATCCATCTATCTATCTATGGATCTATCGATTTATCCATCTATCAATCTATCCATCTATGGATCTATCGATTTATCCATCTATCGATCTACTCATCCATCCATCTATCTCTCTATGTAACTATCTAATTACCACCTTTATACTGTCAATATACATCTCGCTTGCTCGTTCTCATTGTATCTGAACACCATCAGAAAGTTGTTTCTGCAACCTCTTTATTTCTCATGCAGAGTGGTGACGGCGCCGCCCTGATGTTCGCTGACGAGTTCAAGATAACCTTCGAGAAGTACCTCTTCGGCATATGTCCTCAAAGCTACAAGGTGCGCGGTACAGTCCAAACATTTCTAAAGTTTAACCGGTGTTAGTGTACTAACATTGGCCGTGTGCGTTGATGAGTCAACTGGTGAATATACTGCGGCGACGAGACTTGACATCTGATGCATCACAACCTTGCGGTGTACTATTTACCATCAGGTGAAAGTTTCACGGGTTCGTAGAATAAAAATGAACAGAAGAATGTGATGCTGTGCAATAACTACAACTTTTGAACTATTACTATGCATCAAAGATTTTAGTATGACATATTGCAGTGTAAACATCCTAACAGGTAATGTATGGGCGGGTTTATCACTTAAAATCAGGTGAACGTCTCGCTCATTTATGTTAAGGAAATAGTAATGACTTTATATAAAAAAGTCATTATTTACTCTCACACAGTTTCGTTGGTCGCAGATGCCAATCAACCCTAAAGTGAAGAACACGACGACCCTCGCGTGCGACCTGGACACCGACCAGCAGGACCTGGCCGGAAGGTGAGCACAGTGTTCTAGTGTTTGATTTGACTAGATATCGCTATATTTAAACGGCGCGGGTTCGATTCCCGTTATACTTTCCAATGAACATGAAATCTTAAGGTAAGTCTGTGTTGCTGATCATCTGGGTACCACCTCAGCGTCTATTGCAGCCGACACACAGTATTTTGCGAACAATACCATGATCCGGTTTAAACGGCGCTGCAGCTAGTGAAATTACTGGGGTAAGGAGATTAACATCTTAGGTCTCATGTGACGAGCACCATGTGGTATATATCATCCTAAATAGCGGCACGTTGTTATCGGCGGGAGTATCACTTACCATCAGGTGAACGTAGAAATCGATAGTATGGTTTTTGAAGGTTGGCAACATTGGCGCTGCGCGCGCACTCGGCGGCGCGGTCCGACTGCTCGCGGCTCGGCGCGGCGCTCGCGAACACGCTCGGCGAGCTCGCTCGGACTGCAGCCAACAGGCACAACTTCAATGCTGGTAAATAGAACTCACCAAGACTGTATACACGAAGGAGTATCTGAACTCCTAAAGATTAATACGATTCGTTGTAGATTGTTGGGTGGTAGGTTTCTCTTACCACCACCATCACCTCATCGCTTTGTTGTGACTGTAGCAGTGGCTGCGGTATTCTGGACGATCACTTCTTACCGTCCATAGGAAATGTTATATTATTTCTAAATAAAAAGAAACAATCACACGCGGTGGTGAAGCTTGGTGAGGGAGCGAGATGGATATACTGCGGAGGCGGTGAACAGAGAGAGAGGAAGCGATTGGTCCACAATTTTAATGATTGAAGTAGGAACGAACAAAAGGGAAAAGTAAAATAATGTAGGACAGATATTAATGTTCTCTCTCTCTTTCTCTTTCCATATATTAAGAGTGAGAGAGAGATACAGCGCGGGGACTAGTCTATGGTCCAGAGCGCGCGTGCCGAGCAGTTGGCGCGCTGCGGACCGGAGCGCGGGAAGAAGACGCGCAATGGAACTGCATAGAAACGCATCCCGTCTCTCTCTCTTCATATATTCAGAGTGAGAGAGAGATACAGCACGGACGCAACTCTGTATAGCGCTGTGGTGCGTGGCGGAGTAAATGGCGCGCTGCGGGCCGGAGTACAGAAAGGAGATGCACGATATTGAAGCTATATAGACTCGCTCTGTCTCACTCTTACACAGGCTAAACACATATATAGTTGTTTCTTTCGTTACATGAAACCAATTTACACCGTCTCGAAAGAAATTTCACTGAAATATAATTGAAAATTGTTAAATGTCCTTTATTTAAATACAAATATGCAGCCATTTTGTTTTCACTGCTGTATTCAAATCTTTCTTTTACAAGCAGGAGAGGCAAAGGCATTTATTGACAACAGCCAAGATGTTAGTAAATGTATATGGAAACTGTTTGGAGCGTGTCGATTGTGTCGATGCTTATCTTCACACTCCGACACGATTCCGATACGATTATTCAATCGCACACGACTTAATATAGCTATTTGATTTAATCGCTTAGTTGATTCCACCTCATCCTATAGAGTTCCCTCTTTGTTCCTCACGACAGCGGCGAATGAGGCGATAAAGAAGAGGAAGCTGTCGAAGAGTCAAAAGGCGAAGATACAGGCGAAGCAGCGAACCGCCCTCGCCGTGAAGAAGAAGGCGGCAGCGGTAGCGGCAGCGGCTGCGGCCAAGCTGGCGTCGTGAATGCGACACAATACGAATTATATGAAATTATTGTTGTAGTGTAAACATTCTATTAATACATATGTAAAACAATGAGAAATGTGTTATATGATAATATTTGTCGTTACTTAAACAAGCTATAGCGTTCATTTTTAGAATTAATGCATTTATAAAATATGTTTGACGTGGCGAGGGTGATAAAATGTGGACATTCCTCGTCTCTCATCCATCGTGGATTTGAAGAGATAAGGACCCGTACACACTCGCTAGTTTTTAATCCAACAAAGGACGGTCGGCTGCACTTGTGTTTACCGTCGTCCATCACCAAAGTGGTGACCGTCCCCGCTCCACATTTTTCCTTATATCCTTCATCGAATGACATTTCATATTTAATTACCATCAGCCCCAGTGTTACCAACTGCCGCATCCGAATACGTCCAAATCGATTAAGATATGACGTTGTGACCTTCAGCGCCGACATATTAATAAATAATTACCGGAAGTAGATCGCCGCCGAACTGTTGTATGCAAATGTGTTTGTATTGAAGGGCGCTGTTACTGAAGAAATTACTGCCGTAACGAGCCTTCAATACTGTGTTACGAGGCGACGGGCGCAATGGTAAGCGGTGTATATCATCCTAACAGCGCTACATTATGTACAAATGTATCGGATACGATTATATAAGAAATATTTTTTATTCCTGTTTAAAGGGCGCTGTAGCTGAAACAAACGGCGCTGGCGACGACAATAATTTATTCTATTCAATTATGTGACAAGACATGCGGGGCGTTCACCTGATAGTAAGTGATACGCCCGCCCATAACAACGTCGTACTACTTAATACTTACACTGCAACACATTGCGCTCGTCACCTTGATACACAGTATGTTGTCTCATTACCGCACTAATTATACTAATTACAGCGTCCTTCAAACCGAGACAGCAATGTCTGCACAGTATTGTGTCGGTTGCAATAGGAGCTGCGGCAGTACCTACCTAGACGGTCTATAGCGATAGAGACACTACCACCATATATGTTATGTATATACTAACGCAGTGTATGTTTACTAGGTTTAAGTAAATTATATATTAATGAAGGAATAAAGGTTTTTTTTAATACGAACCATTGTTTTGTTCAAGGTCCCTTCGTACTTTTGAACACGGCAGTAGCTCCTGTAGTTCAGTAGGTGATTGCATTGTATGGAGTCGACACATGGATAGATGGATAGATCGATAGATAGATAGATGGATAGATCTATAGATGAATTGGTCGAAAGATGGATTGATCGATACATGAATAAATAGATAGGTGGAAACTATCAATACATGGATAGATCAACAGATGAATAGGTTGATAGGTGGGCCAATCGTTAGATGGATAATTTACTATAGATGGTTAGATCGATTGATGGACAGATAAATAGATGCATAGATCGATAGATGGATTAATCGATAGTTGGATAGATCGATAATTGAATAAATCTATAAATTTATATGTGGGTAGATCAATATATGGACAGATCGATTTATGAATAGATCGATATGTGAATAGTTCGATATGTGGATAGATTGATAGATGGACAGATCCTATAGATGCTAGATCGATAATTCGACAGATAGACAGAAGGATAGATCGATAGATAGACAAATCGATATATTGCTCTAGTAAAGGTTGAGGAATAATTTATGCCTGTTCGCCCATTCCACAATCACCTTCAGGTTTTGATTAACATTGTTGATTGCACTCGTAACTCCTTCCACCGATAGTAGCCCATGAGCGCAGATTTGGATATCATCGGCGTAAAGGAGTACATTAGAGAATTGAATATCTTCAACAATGTCTGCAGCGTAGATAGCAGATAGAATTGGAATGAGAATCGATCCTTGAATTACACCCCGATAGATTGATTGATGAGTAGATCTATATATAGATAGATCGATAGGTGGAAGACGGACATTGTAGTTATTTTTGCACGGAATAGATTTTTTTACCTATTTCTCTTATTGATATGTTATCTGTGTTTAACATAATTTTTTTTTTCATTATTTTTCAAATTTTCCAAATTTAAAACATGATTTCTATTTAAATTGAAAATCGTTCGAACGTTTGAAAGGTATCTTCGTCTATCTATACACCACTATTAGTTATTTGATTAAAAAAACCTACCTTGAATTTTTCGCAAGTCGGCCATCTTGAAACAATTTCCCGCCCACAGGAAACGACGAAAAAAAAAAAAAACGTTTTATAAAAGAAAGGTTTTATTTACACAATACTCATACAAAATTCAGTTCTTAATATAAATGGAGGGTTGTATTCAAATTACATCAATTACTTTTATTTATTTTCTGTAGAGTATTAACTTCCATTGTTTATGGTCATTTATAAAACTTACAAGTAAAATGGCGGCGGCGTATAAACAATTAAAAATTATAATTTACACGTGTGCAAGGCGATAAAGTCGAACAATTAATTTCAATGGACAATTTCATTTTTTTTCGTTTATATTTAAATAAACTATAGACAAGATTATAATTGTGATGATCATAGACAACGCTCAAAACTATAGACTATAAATACTATGTAGTATATATATATATATATTACTATTTCTTTTTTATTCGACAGAGCGAGGCGACGAACAAGACGATCACCTGATGTTAAGTGATACGTTTTCCAATAACAAAGTGACGCTAATTATGATGGTATGCAATTCGCTCGTCGCTCTGAGCCACAAGATGTTGAATCCCGCTACCCCAGCAATTGCCCTAGCCATAACGCCCTTCAAACCGGATCACAGTAATGTTTGTCGGCTTCGAGTGCGGTAGTATATACTTAAACGGTCTGTAGCAACAGAGACCTACCAGCAGTAAATGTAGTATATATATATATATATATATATACTACGTAGGTCTATGGTTCGTGTCTATAGTTTAAACCGGATACGGCTGTGAGAGCGCGCGGAAACGGTCATTAGAAAGAGACAAAACATCGGCCTGTTCTCGTCCGCGTCAACATAAGCCTTTACACAATTGGTCCACAGATCATTGCACCGTCGTGCAGATCAAATATAAATTACGTTACCTTTGTCCAAATATTTTTTTTCAAATCGTATAAAAATGCATAGACAATAAACTTTTTAAATGTAATAATATATATATATATATATTCTAATACGTGTGTTGTCATAGAGAAAAAAAATCCCGAATATTCGTTAAAAATAGCATCAAGATGGCGTCGTTAATATTATTATATAATTCATATAAGCTGTATGTATATATATATATATATATATGTGTGTGTGTGTGTGTATGAATAATATACGTTTATCTCTTCCGATAGATTACATTATTAGATGGATGCCATATAAAAAAAATTATTAATTATAATTTCAAGATGGCGTCGTTAATATTATTATTAGCGAAGTTGTGTGTGTGTGTATCTAACCAGAGACATTTCATTACATGATTTACCACAGATAAAACATAATTCGTACATAATTTAACGTTATCATAATTTCAAGATGGCACCGTCAGTGTTGCCATTATACCAGCTAAATTATTTTGTTTTTAGCAATGTATATATAGATATATATATATATTGTCACTTACATCTACAGTAGGGTACAAAAATATTTTTGCTGTATAACTACGAGTATATAAGGCTGATTGTCAGTCTATACATCCAGAAAATCTAGATTAAAACCTAGGTCTCACAATGTATCGCGCGAAATAGAATTATTAGGAGACTTCACTTTTTATAATTACCTTCACCTGAAGGTAGTCGAAAAATATTTTTAATCTTCCAAAAAAAAATTTTATTGGCTAAAATGTATTCTACTTACTAAGTTAATTTCATACAAAAACATGCATGTCATAAATGATAATGAATAGTCCACTTGTTATTCCCACAGCTGGGACTCAAAGCTTTCTCTTATGAGGCAGATTTCGGGTCGGTGGATGCAATTGTATTTATGTAATAAATAAAAATAATCAGCTCACTTTATAATCCCACAGCTGGGACTAGTATCCTTCATGCACAAGCATACATTGGAGATTTGTCCATCAATGGATGAAATGATTATTATTTAACAGCCCACTTATTGTTCCAACTGCTGGGACTCGGGGACATCTCTTCAGTGGGCAAATACGGTTTGGTGGATGTAATTATACCCTATGTAATAAATAATAATAAACAGACCACTCGAACGTTCCCACTGTTGGGAATAGAGGAATCTAGAAGGGAGACTCAAGGACACTTCTCGGTGGATGTCTACTATAAGCCTTCTTCCGTCGAGCTCATCGGGAATCGAACCCTCAACACGGTGAAGTACAGCGCTATACCATTCTCCTTCTCCTTCTCCCTCTCCCATCGGTTAACTAGAAGCTGCCTCTGAACGTTCTCTTACTCTACGAGCGCAGTTCGCAAGCCCACAGCGACATTAAAAATGATGACGGTAAGACAAAAAAAAAAAAAGTTCCGTTACAATGTCAGCACGTCATGAGGGTATATACACAACGTTATATAAAAGCGTCCACCCAACGGCACGGTGTTGTCATCGTCGTCGAATAAATAAATAATAAATAGCACGTATATATGTTCGTTTGGTGGGAATATAGAAACGTCGAACATCAACAGCACTAGATCACGGACACTTTGCGTAGACATTCCCACCGCTGGGACACGGAGCTTTAGTCAGAAAAATCTATTTATTTATTCGATCAAAAGATCTGAAACGTTTGGAATTTTAGCTTCGATACTTTCGTCTTTGTTATATTTAAAAAAAAATGTAATAGGCTGTACGATTTGTGGATCTTTGCCTGTGTCTTTTGTATCGAATTGTATAATAGCGATAGAAATAGGAAATGATTGTCAGCTACGTGATGCCCTTTCATTCGCGATCCGTAATCTAGTGGTGGTGGTGATCGAAGCGTTAGGCTCCGCAACGCTGGCAGCACTGGCAACACTGGCAACACTGCATCAGCGGCGGCCCACTGCTGCCAACATTCGGGCGTGCGACAGTTAAACACCTAAATATAACTACCAGCTAGATAATACTGTATGCATTTGGTCAATCGTAACGTTCATAAATCCCTTAGTAAATGCATTTTATACATAAAAAAAAAAAAAAAACTCGTATAAAAAATACTGGTTATACATCTCATATAATTTGTACGACCGGCTCACTAAAGTGACATTAGAATATTTACATTACCTCTAATCTCGCAGCTATGTAGCTAAAATGGCGTATAAAACTATTTATCTATATATATATATATATATATATGTATGTATGTGTGTGTATACGTAAGTAGCCTTTCCCAATCGGCGGCATCATGTTCCCACTAACCGACGGCTGCGTTCCTTTCGCACGCGTCAAAAATACCGCCAAAATTTTTTTTTTAAATTCGCGCAAAAGTCATTACGACATACAGCCACGTTTCGAAGTCATGTCGATCGTTATATTAAAAATTTTAATTAACTTTCTCAAGCTGAATAAATATCTCTATAGTTTCGGTGTTTAAAAAAAAAAAACATTAAAATTACTAAATTTGTCTAAATAAAAAAAAATTGGGAATATTATGTCTTTAAATGGTACATTTAAAAAAAATACTTTAGTTTAAAATTCGGCAAGTTTATATTAGTGCGTGTGAAATGTAGATTATAAAAAAAATCAAGTCGGAATTTAAAAGAACGGTCAAATTCAAATATTTCATTTCCCGCCAAAATTAAAAAAAAAACACGGTTGATAACCGATCGCGGCCCGTTACAGATTAACAACACCTCAACACGCCACAGATTATAAATATTTCCTTAACACATTCGAAGAAATATTTATATTAAAATTTTTTTAAAGCCACGTTTTTGAAATTCGAACGGCGTAATCGATTTTTTTAAATAACGGAATGTCATCATCCAACAGATATCGATTAAAAAGGCACGTATCGATTGTTAGTGCGTTAGGAGCCCGTTTAAAATATACATTGACCTTAATCGCGAACACAAATATATACAAAGAGGACGATTGTGATGATTCCGTACAATTTTTTTTTTCTATTAACTGGCAACATTATTGCATTAAGGTCATCATTTGTAAGTACATCTAATAAATTATATTTTTTTTTTTGTCAAAATGTTTAAAATTAAAACAATAATTTAAAAAGGCAAACTGGCCCTCCGCTCCGGACAACGTCCATCACTCGAATCCGAATTTCTGTGATGGTATTATAAGTGTTGCCAGTTGTCGATAATTAAAAATACTACTTAAAAATTAAAAAAAAAAAATACTACTAACTCCCGTCGCGTTAATTGCCAGCATTAAAAATTATTTACTAAAAACGGTAGGTGTTAGCACCTACCTAGGTACGTGTGGGGGTATGGGGGTGGGGGTGATTAGCTGTTGGGTATGCCGTCGCCCCACGTACAAAACCAATTGTAGTTGAACATGGCGGCGTACGGGTGTTTCCGCTTCTTGTGCAGCCGCAGCGACTCCTCCGACGCGTACCAGAACTGCGGGTACTTGTCGAAAGGGTACTTCACGGCTTCCTTAACATACGGCTCCGACGAATCTCCTGTAACGCCAATTGATGCACAATTACATTGGTAGCATTACTATGATCTGGTTTGAAGGGCGCTGTAGCTATAACCAGTAGTAGGTCTCTGTTGCTGCAGATGTCTAGGTAGGTACCACCGCAGCGCCTATTGTAGCCGACAAACAGTACTGTGCGAACTTTTAGCTAGCGCAATTACTGTGATCCGGTTTGAAGGACCAATAGCTATGACTGGTGGTATGTCTCCGTTGCCGGAGTCGTCTAGGTACCATTGAAGCACCTAATGCCGCCGCCAGAGAATACTGTGCAAACATTACTGTGATCCGGTTTGAAGGGCGTTGTAGTTAGGGCAAACGTATCAGGCGATAAGCACAATACGGTGCAGTGTATATCATCTTAACTAGCGCCACATTATAAACGGACTAATCACTTTAAATCAAGTGAAAGTGAAAATACATTGAGAATTTCATACATTATGCCCACAAGTGGGCTTTTCAATTTTATCGTAGTTGATTTTTTTCCACAACACTTGACAATACGTGAGTGATAGCGAGTCCGGATAGAGACATCATCATCACCAGGTGCTCTGTTCAAACTGAAGTTTGGCGATCAGATTCAGAGCACCAATTCTTTCCTCAGCTCTAGTAGGACTCGAGAGTAACCCTCCATCATCAGCCGATAGACGTCCACTGCTGGACATATAAAGGTAACCCCATCAATTAAATATCACACCTCTCCCTGGAGTCCAACTGGTGACCACCACATTGCACGGAAGGTGTAACTCACTTTCTGGTAGGCAGTAGGGGCAGAATATCCTGTGGCGCTTGCCCTCGTGCGTCTCCAGGTGTTTCTTGTGCTGCTTCCGGCGCGTCGACACGTGCGGGCAGCAGGGGCAGGGGATGGCCAGCTCCTTGGGCACGGAGCCGTGCCTCTCCGCCGCGTGCGTCAGCAGCGTGGACACCACGCGGTAGCCCTGATGATGAAGAGGTATGCTTAGCCACCGTTGGTATGTCTAGGTGCTCGCAGCTCCTATTGCAGCCGACAGACAGCAGCGTGCAAATGTTAATACGTTCCGGTTTGAAGGGCTCTCTGGCTAGTGAAACAGCTATAGCGCCCTTCAAACCGGAACCTTTAAATGTTTACACATTACTGTTCAGTAAATCAAAACCTTCAATGATAAAGTGATGGCTTACCTTAAAACAATATTCGCATCTGTATGGAAAGTTTTTCCACTTGGGGTTCTTCTTCCTGCTGAACACCATCTTGTAGGGCTCCGCCGGGAACCAGTCCGCCGGCTCCAGGTCCAGCTCCACCACCTCCACACCTGCAAAGTAATGTATTCTCTAATATACAACGGGCTCAGTTCCCACTGGTTAAACTTGAATACATGATGAACTTCAAAATGTGCGGCGACAGTATAGATTAGATAGACAACATAGATAGGTATCATATATAAAACATCGTACATAAGTATTATAGATACGTACCATAGACTGATATCATAAGCAGGTATCATAGATTAATATCATATATAGATGTGTAGATAAGTATCATAGAGTAATATCATAGATAGGTTTCATGAATAAGTATCCTAGATAGATATCGTAAACAGGTATCATAGATTAATATTATATATAGATGTGATAGATAAGTATCATAGAGTAATATCATAGATAGGTTTCATGGACAAGTATCCTAGATAGATATCGTAAACAGGTATCATAGATAAGTATCATAGAGTAATATCATAGATAGGTTTCATGAATAAGTATCCTAGATAGATATCGTAAACAGGTATCATAGATAAGTATCATAGAGTAATATCATAGATAGGTTTCATGAATAAGTATCCTAGATAGATGTCGTAAACAGGTATCATAGATAAGTATCATAGAGTAATATCATAGATAGGTTTCATGAATAAGTATCCTAGATAGATATCGTAAACAGGTATAGATAAGTATCATAGAGTAATATCATAGATAGGTTTCATGAATAAGTATCCTAGATAGATGTCGTAAACAGGTATCATAGATAAGTATCATAGAGTAATATCATAGATAGGTTTCATGAATAAGTATCCTAGATAGATATCGTAAACAGGTATCATAGATAAGTATCATAGAGTAATATCATAGATAGGTTTCATGAATAAGTATCCTAGATAGATGTCGTAAACAGGTATCATAGATAAGTATCATAGAGTAATATCATAGATAGGTTTCATGAATAAGTATCCTAGATAGATATCGTAAACAGGTATCATAGATAAGTATCATAGAGTAATATCATAGATAGGTTTCATGAATAAGTATCCTAGATAGATATCGTAAACAGGTATCATAGAGTAATATCATAGATAGGTTTCATGGAGAAGTATCCTAGATAGATATCGTAAGCAGGTATCATAGATTAATATCACAGATAGATGTAATAGATAGGTAGCAAAGAGAGATATCACCACGTTGTTATGGGCGGGTGTATCACTCACCATCAGGTGAACGACCCGCTCGTCTCGTAGCTTCGTAAATTAAAAAAAAAAGACTGTTATGTAATGTCTATTGCTATTTCGAATTCTTAGCATCGTTCCAACTCACCTGGTGGTATTTTTACTTGTGGTATAATAACGTGGGACTGGGGCTGGGGTTGGGGGAGCGCCGACAGCGCGGTCGTCGCGCCGGCGGGGCTCGCGCTGGTCGCCGCCAGGAGGCTCGTCAGTATTGTGTTCTGCGCCTGGAGTATACATCACAAGAGTTGGACATGGATGTAGCCGTAGTTAGGATATTTACTGCACCACATTGGTATCGTAGCCTATAACGACGTGGTGCTGGTCTGTGTGATATCTGCTGCATCACATTGTGCTTGTCGTTCATAATATCATCATCATCATCATCAGCCGATAGACGTCCACTGCTGGACATAGGCCTCCCACAAAGAACTCCACATCGATCGACCCTGCGCTTCTCGCAACCTCCACCAGACCGTCGGACCAACTAGTGGGGGACCTGCCAACACTATATCTTCCTGGACCTTGCTGCCCCATAGGCCGTCAGACCTTCGAGCGATGCGTCCTGCCCATTGCCACTTGAGGCTGCAATCCTTTGAGACTACGCCAGTGACCTTTGTCCTCCTACTGATCTCCTCATTTCCGATTCGATCAGGGAAACCCCCGAGCATAGCCCTTTCCATAATATCATCATAGCATCAATTAAACTTTTTACACAGCACCATTTTGGACTGATCCTCCATCAGAACATGGAGATGGTTACCATGTTCACACTAACCTACATTGTACTTGCCTAAAGATATAACAAGTTAAGTCTCATTACCACAGTAATATCTGTCAGCTACAATAGGAGCTGCAATGGTACCTAGACAGTCTCCGGCAACAGAGACACTACCAGCAGTGATAGCTATAGGTTCTTGAAACTGGATAACAGCAATATCTACACACTGCTGTCTGTCATCTGCAATATCAGCTGAGGTGGTACCTACCTAGACAGTCTCCGGCAACAGGTACAGTTCTGGTGCAATGTGCTAACAGAAACCTACCACCAGCATTCAGTGAACTTTTATTACCTGCAACAGAGCTCCATTGCTCAAGCTCTGCGACAGATCCGCCTTCGGCTTCCTCTTATAACCTTTCGGAGGTCCCCTCTTCTTAGCTATCTCTCCGTTTTTCTTATATCTGACAACTTCACCATCATTAGGCTTCTGCACTGGTGTGATGGTCAGTTTAGCCGGCAGGGAGTACCTGCTGTGTAGACTCTTCACCATGTTGTTTGCTTGCAGGTTGCTGGTGGCGAAGGCGAGAGGATTCGCCAGGTTGAGCGGGTTGTTGACGAACTTCGGCAGCGCCGCGGTTTGTGTGGTGGGGAATATGGAGAGGGACTTTGGTGCATTGAACGCTGGTATCTGGTACACTTGAAGGTTGAGCGAGGAGCTGGAGAATGATGTTTTCGGCCTTTTCGCTTGTGGCTCGTCATCGCTTGAGTCTGACTGAGCGCCGACCACGCCGAGCGGATCCTTGTCAGTTGAGAACGGATCTGAATGAGGCGGCTCCGTCTCTTGTATGCAAAACATCTGAAAGATCATCAAATCACAGTTAATAGACTATTTTAAGAAGTTGTCTCTTCCTCTTCATTGGTAATCAGCTTGAGGTTATAGTCAAATATTCAAAGGATATCAACAAGGGGTTCGCTCCAGCTGTGTGAATAAGCCTGGAATGTAAGAGAGTTCTTTATACGGAGCACAAAACTTGAAATCATGGGATAGGTTGTGTGTGTGAAAAGATTACTATTTCTGTCAAGATATTGACCTGATGATTTAAAAAAAGAAACATGGATACTTTATACTTCAAGGTTACAGCTGATGGTCACAAGTATGAATATATAATATAGATAAATCGGAAAGACTTTTCATCTAAATTTCAATTCATGGTTAATGTTGTGTATACCAACTACAACTAGAACCACTATATTTTAGGTCGACTTCTAGATCATCTCCTCTCTTCTTGGAATAAAAATAGTAATAACTTCAGCAGTGTTAGCTGAATAATTATCAGTATTAAGGATATAAAGAGCCAATGAAAAAATAAAACTATATAAAATTAAACAAATAAACAAAGGTCAGTGATGAGATGGATCAAAAGCACTTACTGAGGTGGAAGATGAGTGAAAACAAAAAACTTTAGTGATAATAACTATTATATCTAATAATATATGAAAGATGTTACGGTATGCTGTCAGCCGGATAAATTTGTATCTATTAAAGAATATATAACAACATTTATTGTTACTAAACAAACATCTAGATAGTTTCCAACTATGAAGACACCACCATATATAAATCAAATATTCTTTATATTACTCCATTGTTAATAATTTTTCAATCATATCTATCTATTAGACTTGGTGGATTTAAAATTTATTTACATAATTTTTTATGTTGTTGTTATAAAATTCATAATAATATACTTAAAATATAAATACCAATAAAAAAAAATATTTTTCAACATCAACAAATAAAACGTGTTGTTTAATTATTAAAATATAATGAATAATTATACAATGTTCTACTTATTAAGATTGTAGAGACGAATGTAGTGTCATAAATGAAAGCGAATGGAATTTTCATATTACTTATGATAAATTACCTTTTGAATGAAATATTTACACGCAATACACCGCAACAATAACACAAGAACAGAAGACACACTGGCAGACACAAAATGGCGTATTAATTTATTAAACTAACAAAACAATTGGAGCCGACCCGTGAAATAACTGCACATGCCACTAAAACGTAACAATACAAGTACATCATTTACTATAATTAAGTTAACTATAAAAATTCGATGTTTTGACATAACAACCCACCTTTTATCGCGTGAAACGTTACGAATCGTTAAAAACGGCACAGTTAACCGCAGTCCGTTTGATTTTAACTTAATTTAAACGGTTTAAATGAAATTAAAGTTAAACGTAACAATAAAAGGTTATGCTCGGTTTATAATAATAACAGACGACAGGCTTCATTCATCTGACGCTACGATCGCGTTTCGTTTAGCAGCGCTTGAAAGCTCTCGGACCATAGACAGTATAATATGTATGACGTTTTGAGAGTTAAATTTAAAGCGCTTTAAGCGCTACATTTATACAAATACAACGCTGTTTTATTTGACGTTTGATACAGAGTATGTAATACGGACAAAAGCTTTTAAACAGTGCGTCCAGTCCACTATCAGCTTCAGACAGGTTCAACTAAAAAAATCGCCAGCTACGCTTGGTATTTCTATAAAAAACAAAATTAAATTTTTTATACAATTAAGCAACGAGACGAGTGAGACATTTACCTGATAATAAGTGATACGCTGGTCCACAACAACGTGGCGCTAGTTAATATGTTATGTACTGTATCAAATTAGGCTCGTCGCCTGAAACATAACATATTGAAACTCGTTACTCCAGTAATTACACTAGCTACAACGGCCTTGAAACCGGAACAACGTAATGCTTGCACACTACTGTTTGTCAGCAGAAATAGACGCTGCAGTGGTGCTGTGTCAGACTCCTTCACTAAGTGGACAGAGAACATCAAATGAATCGCTGGGGACCACTGGATTCAAATGACATAAAACCATGCTTTGTAGAATACATCAATCTAGCAGTTGACGTTCAGCGATTGAACTGATGATGATAATGATGATGTGGTACCCATCTTGACGGTCTCCAGCAACGGAGTACCACCAGTAAAAAATATTTATTCGAAATTTGTCATACAACCAAAATTGTTGAAATATCTCTGTTTATAGGCGGCAATGGATTAGACTCATCTGATGTGTCGGTGACGACTGAGGAGAGAGAGGAAGGTCTTGGGTATACTGAATATGGAACTGAAGAGCGCATACCATCTAGATGGACTAACGATATAGTCCAAAATATTGATTGGTTGGCATATACAGTTCTGTTGGACAACGGCCGATCGTGCAGTAAGACCTGATCAGCTGTCTGTCCATTTCCATCCCAAGTGGCTACAGGATTCTGTTTTTCCGTCATTAATTTGTTCCTATTTTAATTGACATGTATCTGAAGCCTCTTGAAGAGAAACATAGAGTAGTGTAAACAATCTAACCAGCGTCATACTATGTTCGAACAAAATGAACATTCATCAATTTTACCCATCATCATCAGGTGTCCACTTCAAACTGAAGTCTGGCTGGAAGATTGACAAACCTAATTCGATCCTCAGCCATTCCTTTTCACTGATGGTATTTAAACCCAGTTCCACTCTTCTATGTCATCAAACCATTTCTGGTGCTGCTTACCAGGTGCTGTCTATATTAGCACATCACTAATTGTCAGCTGCAATAGGCTCTGCGGTGGTGTACGTAGACGGTCTGCAGCAACAGAGACCTACCACCAGGTAAAACATGGCGACGGTGAAGTCTTCAGATAATGAAGTTACTCGTTCTTGCACAACTTTATAAATGCACATATACAGGGTGGTTGTAAAATAAAAACGACAAATTATCTTTGTTAACCATTTTTAATCGAAAACTTAATCTAACCACCAACGTCGTATCCCAAAGAGTGAACTTTATTCGGTGACGAAAAAAAAAAAAATTAAAATAAATTACTAACGACTAGACACAACGATCTGTTCGGACCAAACACAAAGAGATACTAAAACAAACAAAAAAAAAACGTATATCACATATTTCGATAGGCGTTAATAAATGTTCATCTACAACGATGCCCAGCTGTGGGCATTGAAAAAAAAAATTTCGAATGTCACTTTCATTCCCTCATCAAGCAACAGTTGGATTATAAAGCAGAATCTGTGAGAATATTACAAATCACTAAAATCATGACGAATCATGAAAGCAATTTAAAAAAAAAAATTATATTCTTTTTTAAATTTTTTTTCTTTATGGTACATATCACATATATGCTTTTTTCATTTAGGTTAATTTAAAAAAAAAAAGTTACCAATTTCCAGTTTAAAAAGGTTCCATTTAACAACGAACAACAAAATGGCGGCAAGAAATGTTGACAGAGACAAATCTGAATATATTTCCATGAGACAAGCTACTCAGTCTATCTGCTGCTTAACCTCCTCACTAGTTCCTCCGCAACAAAAAACAACTACTTAAGTTAGTTAAGTGAACAAAGCTAGAAAGATATAACCTAAAATATCCTTTGCCCTCTTGATGAACATTTAAAAACGTTACAAATATTTACATTAAAAAAAAAAACAAAAAACTAAAACAGATTTGGTTTTACAATTCGTTATTTTATTTGTTAATTTTTCATTTAATTAGACTGGTCACACTGATTTGGTATAAAAAAAATGTTTCCACTATTAAGCTCATACGTAAAACGAGAAATAAATACGGCGCCATCTTAATTACACGTAAGAGATATCTTAGAGCTAAGTAATTAGCTTTATATACGGAATCTCTTCGGCTAAACTATGCTTATAATTAAAAAAAAAAATGTTCCACAGACAAAAAAAAAACTGGCAGCTTTAGTTTGGTATATTGTAACTTATCTGGCAACACAGGGTAATGGTTGGTATAAAATCAAAGATCAATTGAAATTTTGGAGGGATTCAAAATATTCCATAGACAATAAAAACTGGCAGCTTTAGTTTGGTATATTGTAACTTATCTGGCAACACAGGATAATGGTTGGTATAAAATCAAAGATCAATTGAAATTTTGGAGGGATTAAAAATATTCCATAGACAATAAAAACTGGCAGCTTTAGTTTGGTATATTGTAACTTATCTGGCAACACAGGATAATGGTTGGTATAAAATCAAAGATCAATTGAAATTTTGGACAGATTAACAATATTACATAGACAATAAAAACTGGCAGCTTTAGTTTGGTATATTGAATACAACTTATCTGGCAACACTAAGGAATAGTTGGAAGAAATTATATCTGAGATGAGTGATATGTAAGAAAAGATCATTTTGAGCAATTCATTCATAAACAATAGACTACTAATTGTTTTAGCGATATTTTTGTATGGTGTTACCCGATCTTTTTTTTTCCCCTAGTATGTGTAAAAAAATCTATTGAACAATTTTAACGTAGTTTTATTTGGTAGAAATCCTTTTCTAGAAGATGGATGGATATGTCACGACTACTACTAGGTCATCATCATCAGCTGATAGACGTCCACTACTGGACATAGGCCTCCACCAAAGATTCCCACATCGATCGGTCTAGCGCCACGTGCATCGCCTGGCAGTAGGGGTCATCCTTTGTAGGTGTTCATATGTGGGGGATGGGGTGTCATAGAATAGAATAAAATGCTAGTGGGTAGCAACACTGACAAACCTATCTCAGTTCACATGGAAGGGTATTTAAAAAATATATATATATTAAAAAAGATCGAGCAACACTGAAGATATTACAGAATCCCGTCGGTGAAATCTCAAAGTAACTGACAAGCGAAATCACGCATATTTGAGTGAACTCTATTCTATGTCCAGCAGTGGACCTCTATCAGCTGATGACGATATAAAAAAAATTCAATATTAACTAAAAAGTCAATTCCATTAAAATTTTCCTAACCCACATTGTGATCGTCGCATCGATACATAACAAGTCGAGTCTCGTTACCGCGGTAACATCACTAGCTACGGCGTCCTTCAATACGGACATTCGCACACTACTGTCTGATAGCGGGAATACATGCCATGGTCACTAAGACGGTACCAGGTAGACCTAGTATATCAACATATACAAAAAAAGGTTTTGTATATATATATATATATGTATATATATATATATATAAAACCTTTTTGTTGCCATGTTTATGTATTAGAGGTATTAGTGTTGAGACTTTCACTGAGGAGATTCATAGGAACTGCCAATGGACGGTAACGCTAATATAAACCTATTCTTAACATATACATATATATATATATATATATATATATATATATTATAAATTATTAAATGCAATCATATACCTATATCATTCAACATCAAATATGGACGACATACGCAGCCTGAACGTGATCTACGAGAAATATTATTCTTTAGGAATCCATCCATATCACTTATTTAAAAAAAAAAAAATACACCTAGCAAAACTACTGAACATATATATATATATATATATACAACATCAAATCTAATGTCACCATCAATGGATAAACTTAAATCAACAATCGCTAATGCATTCCAATGAATCGCCGCCATCTTGTATTTCACAGCGCGGGAAAAACAATCCGCTGCCAAAGCGAACAACGCCACGTTCCATTTCACGCATCATATACATACTACATATTAAGATTACATATTAATGGGTGTAAGGTATCCCGCGGGATGCGAACCAACCCTCACCAGCTCCTGCATCCCGTTAATCCATCAGAGGCTGTAGCTCCCACCGGCCGGCAGATCAGCGCGGTGGGGAATCACAGTCCCTCTCCGATCGTTTAGGAATTTAGATGTGGTCCGTCTCCAGCAGTGGACGTCTACCAGCTGATGATGATGATGATGTCAACTTAAAATCTAAACATTATGCGAATATTATTAACCGTATGCATCCGTCGGTAGTTTTCAATACGTTTTATTTTTTAATCTGTGAGGTAAACGTTCGTGTTGACAAATAAATTGCTGTTTTCGGATTTTTTTTTTTATAATTGTAAAATATCCGTCGTCTATAAAACATCGGACCAGTAGTATAAAATGAATCATCTATATACATATATATATATATATAATAAAAATGAGTTTTGTATGTTCGCTCATCACGTGAAAACATGTGAACGTATCGACCGACTAATCGGTTTACTAGTATTAACGCGGTTGCTATGGTAACGGTTGGTACTGGCTGCGGTCGCTCTCAATGAATATTTCCGGCAAATTTCAAGTCTAATTTTATTTTAGCTAGCTATTATATATATATATATATATATATATATATATATGTATATAAAGTTCATTTATACGCGTTTGTCAAGTTGATGTCATATTTAAAAAAAAAAAAATTAAATAATGTCAAAATGTCAAATGATAAGTTAGATGTTCCAGTGATATATATTACTATGTTAAAACTAAAGTGTTCATTACATACCAATATTGTATCTATATATATATATATATATATATATAGATACGATATATATATATATATGTAAACGTATCCGCGATGTCGATTCAATTTGTTACATATAAATATGACGTTAACATTAAAAATTTATTTACATTTACCTTTCTATTGATAATTAATAACTAATTAATTAATGAAATATATTAAAGTTAAATTCAACATTCGTCATCGTTCAAGCACAACTTACAATTTTTTTTTTTTTTTGGCATAAATTTGTTTCATCGGACAAAGTCTGGTACGGCGACGCGTTGCGCGCGGCCGCCGGCGTGCGGCGCGAAGCGGACGCCATCTTGAAAGGAATGAGGGCCCGGCGCGAGGCAAAGGCGCGAGCGTGATCCGGCCAACGCGCCGACCGGTATGTACACGCGACAGACACATCAGGACTTGTATGTACGGATGACGTCTTTGATCTGGGCCCTGCAGAGCGGGCACTGGCCCCCGCCCTTGCCCCTCCACTGCTGCACGGCGCAGCGGTAGCACATGCACATATGTCCGCACATGTACAGAACACTGTCGATCGGGTTCTCGTAGCAGATGGTGCACTCGGTCCCCGTGAGGTTGCCCTCGCCGATGACGGAGTATATGGGCTGGTGGTGGGATGACGACGGCGCCTGTCGGCTGGTCGACGGCCCGTTCGGTATCCTTTCCATCCTGATCGGCTCGCTGTGCCCGTTCGGTGTCTGCGCTTGCTCGTTGACGCTGTTCTGGCTGGTGGAGGAGCACTGCGCGTCCGTCCTCGGCCGTTGCTGCTGGTAGGACTGCGGCTGGGTGGCGCACGACGCGGCCTGAGCCGGTATCGGCTGGAAGTTCGCGAGGCACAGCTGCGAGGATGTTTGGATCGGCTGCAGAGGAGATTTACCATAATCACATATATGTAACTTAATATAATTACGTCTGAAGAGGACGAGCGCAATGTGATGCAGTGTATACCATCCTAACTAGCGCAGCGTTATTAGGGACAGGAGTATCAGTTAACATCAGGTGAACGTTCATCGCGTCACGTCGCTAACAACTTAGCACTAGAGCTTCCACTTCCTGGTCAAAGACCCCCTGACAGATCCAACGTGGAAGAGAAAGACCAAATGGAATGACCCCATCCATCATATGGTATTATAGATAGGAAAAGAGAGGACATTAAGACTTAAATAATTTTTGTATTGAAAAAAAAAAAAGTCATTAAAATATATGAAGAATGTTGCCATTTATAAAAACTATATATATATATATATATATATATATTTATAAAAACTATATATATATATATATATATATATATATATATATATTTATAAAAACTATATATATATATATATATATACGAATGGGATTTCTTCAATTACCTCAATGTAATGAGCGCTGGCTAACGTCAGTCCCTGCTGATGGTTGGCGATGTTCTGACCGTTCGTCTGCGGCGGCAGGCTGACCACGAGGACCGTGCCGCCGGCGCCGGTCGAGATCGGAGCCGCCGAGCCGGCCAGCACCCTGAGCTGCTGCGGTGGCGTCTGAGCCGGCAGCACCTGGGAGCTGAGCATTCTGACTTTTTGCGTCGCCCCGTATATGTCGACGAAGGCCCAAAGTCTTAGCGTGTGGTCCACGTGCATGACCGTGACGGGGCTGGAGCCGTTTCTGCTGACCCTGACCTCACCGTCGACCGTTAGCGTGACCGCCAACTCGTCGCCCCTGCGGAGTCCGTTCGCGGCGTCCCTGCGCACCACCCAGTACTCGGGCCGGTCAAGCAGCTGCTCGGCGTCGTCGGGCAGGTCGCACGGCCGCAGTGTCGCCGGATCGCACGACGTCAGCCCTATGGCGAGACTGCCAGCGTACGCGGTCTCCGTGGCCAAGATCTGGACGACTATGGTCTGCCCGGGGCGCATCGGGCGCGCCGTGAAAACGTAACCTTGGCAGAACTCGTCCTCTATCCTGGCCGCGACGCCCCTGTCGTTCACGAAGTGGACGTTCCTGCCTTTCGTTCTGTGAAGACTGAGCGGCGCGAGAGGGTTTTGGTATCTCGGAGGCGGCAGCACTTCCTCCACGCTCAAGGTCCTCATCCCTCCGACGAGTCTATCTTCCTCTACGACGGGGCTGAGGGTGGCTCTTCTTATTTGATTCGGAGCTCTCGGGTCGGCAAATTGGACCGCCGTGCAATTGCCGTAAACATCTATCAGCGCCCACAGCGGACTCTTCGTGTCCACACCAGAGAAGAACAGCCCCTTGTCTTCTCCATTTATCCCGAAGTGGACGTCGCCCGCGGAGTTTACATAGTAGTACAATATGTTGTCCTTCTCACAGAACCTCTCGCCCAGGGCTTTCGCCCAGTTTCCTTGTTTGTTGGTGAGATCTGGACACGCGTATTTCGGCAGCGCGTGCGCCTGGGTGGTGGGGTCGTGCGTGGTGAACCCAAACCGGATCACGCCGCTCCAATTGTTGGAGATCTCCACAAAACGTATGCACACCTGGAATTGAAAGATGAGGACTGGTTACACCAAGTCGTAAACAACGATGAGAGGTCCGGAAGAAGGGTGGGGTCAGATACCTCAACCGCTGGTAGAAATATCATGTGGACATGGTCATCATCATCATCAACATCAACTGACAAATGTCCACTGTTGGACATGGGCCTCCAGCAAAGATCTCCACATCGATTGATCCAGCACTGCTTGCAACCTTCATCAGACAGTCCACCATATACAAATACGCCCGTACCAATGTGACGTTAGGTGGAATGATATACACAACATCAGCTCGTACTCGTCACATCGAGACATAATATGTGATATTTCGCTACCCCAGTAATATTACTAACTACAACGCCTTTCAATACGTACAGTAATTTGTCTAGTTACGCCTTTTAAACCCAAGTAGTTTAGTTCGCTACAACTCCCTTTAAATCTAAATAATTTGATTAGCTACAACTCCCTTCAATCTAAGAAATTTCATTAACTACAACTCCCTTCAAATCTAAGTTATTCGATTAACTACAACTCCCTTAAAATCTAAGAAATTTCATTAACTACAACTCCCTTCAAATCTAAGTTATTTCGATTAACTACAACTCCCTTAAAATCTTATAATTATTCGATTAACTACAACTCCCTTCAAATCTAAGAAATTTGATTAGCTACAACTCCCTTCAGACCTAATTATTTTGACCAGCCACACCGCCACAGCAGAGGCTGCGGTGGTACCTACGTAGACGGTCTCCAGCATAGACAGAAGGTACCACACCTGGATAAATGGTTTTGAATTTATCTCCGTCGCATCAAAATAAAAAAAGAATCCATTTCAGCAAAGACTTGTGCCAGGAGACCTGGTACATCCTTGGCAATCCAAGATCTCATACTCACTTTCTCGTTGACCCGGACGGCCCTGGCGCTGAAGGCGACACCCTTGCAGAAGGACTCCACGCGCCTCGCGGTGGAGCCGTCGCGCGATATCCTGATGTTCTCGCCGTGCACCGCGTGGAAGCCCAGCGGCGGCAGGTTGTTGGGCGCGCCGCCGGTGCACGAGGTCCGCGGCGCTGCAACCGGCACCGGCGACATTAGTCACGTTGACGAGCGACACAGTGCAGCCACAACGTGCTGTAGTATATATCATCCTAACTAGCTGCGCATTCGTTTCAATTTGAAGGGCGCTGTAGTTAATACAATTGAGATACCTTCACAAGGCGACGAGCACAATGTGGTGCTGTGTATATCATCCTAACTAGCGCCATGTTGTTATGGGCAGGCGTATCACTTACCATCAGGTGAAAGTACCCCCCCCCCCTCATCGTTTGTTTAAAAAAGAATTGTGTACACAATTCACTAAATTGCATATAAAGTATGTTTGAAGAAATTAATATTGTTGTTTCGCGGTCAACGCACAAGAGAGAGAGAGAGAGAGAGAGAGAGAGAGAGAGAGAGAGAGAGAGAGAGAGAGAGAGAGAGAGTTGAACGTGTATCATTACCGTTGCCTTCTAAACCGTAACCGCGATAAAAAAAAAACGATGGCTCTGCAATTCATATTATTATTGAACGTCTCGTTATATGTACATCGCGAAGGAACAAACTCGCTTCCGTACAACCGATCTATTGTCTTCCCCCTCGTTTCCAAACGTCAAGATGGCCGCCCCGCACAAGATGGCGGACACCTGCGCGGCAGATGCGCGCGCAGCTTGCTCCGGCGCAACGTCGCACTTGAATAACTATTCGATAGTCTAAAGCTATTCAAAGTAATGGTAGGTCTCGGTTGCTGCAGACCGTCCAGGTACCACCGCAGCTATTGCAGCCGACAGACAGTACTGTGCAAACATTGCTGTGATCCGGTTTGAAGGACCAATAGATATTACTGGTGGTAGGTCTCTGCTACTACAGACCATCTAGGTACCACTGCGCCTATGGCAGCCGACAGACAGTACTGTGCAAACATTGCTGTGATCCGGTTTGAAGGACCAATAGATATTACTGGTGGTAGGTCTCTGCTACTTACAGACCATCTAGGTACCACTGCAGCCTATGGCAGCCGACAGACAGTACTGTGCAAACATTACTGTGATCCGGTTTGAAGGACCAATAGATATTACTGGTGGTAGATCTCTGTTGCTACAGACCATTTAGGTACCACCGCAGCTATTGCAGCCGACAGACAGTACTGTGCAAACATTACTGTGATCCGGTTTGAAGGACCAAGCCAGCGCCCAGTAAACGTTTGCACACTAGTTACACAGTCTCGAACAATGGAAACCTATTACAAGAAATTAATTTAATAAGGCAAAGATCATTAACATTTTCAGCCATTTAAAAAAAAAAAAAATTAACACGTGATCAGGCTTGAACTGTGGGCATACGCCCGCATCAGCGTTCCACCCTCCATCAGGCCAAGAGGAACACCCTCCATTGTGCGCGCACGTGCCGGATCCGGCTTCCGCTCATACGGGCAGTGATTTAGGCGGGAAACCATGTTTACATACAATCGTCGTCCGCCATGTTTGATAATTAGGCGGGAAAATATATTTTTAGTACAACCCGTACATCTTGGTCCGTTCAACGATGTTCTATTAACGTGATTATTTGTTTTACTTCCTCACACATAATCCGGCTCTTAGGATCCCGGAATAGAACCAGGTGCCTCTGTTACTGTAACACTTGGACCCGAGTAACAAAATACGAATGGGGTGTGCTCTCAAAGCCAGGTGCTTCGTTGTAAAAACAGGGTGGGCGCCATTTTGATTTAAGAGGGGGATCTAACATCCGCCGGATGCAAATCGATGGGTTACCATTGCCTACCAAACTTAACGATATTGGGGGAGGAAATCGGAAGTAAAATCTTTTGTAGCCGATAGATTTTTTTTTTTTTTTTAGGCAAAGGTGATAATTTTCGCAACGCACTGTATTCCCACAGCTGGGCTTAGGATGAAACGTGTAACTATTAGAACCGGAAGTACCTAAGCAGATGAAACGTATACGAAGTAATATCAACTTTGTATTTATATGACACGTCATTTTAATTTTTTTTTTTTAATCAAGCAATGAGACGCGAGGGACGGTCACCTGATCTTAAGTGATACGGCTGACCGTAACAACATGGCGCTAGTTAGGATATGTAATGTAATGTGTACATATTGCCGCGCCGTAGACAAAGATATTGGGTATTGTTACGCTAGTAATTACATTACCAACACCGCCCTTCAAACCGGATCACTGTAATGTTTGCACATTAACGTCTTTTAGCTGCGTTAGGCGCTGCGGTGGTACCTACCTAGACGGTCTGTAGCAACAGAGACCTACCACAAGTAATAGCTACACCGCCCTTCAAACCGGATCACTGTAATGTTTGCACATTACCGTCTTTTAGCTGCGTTAGGCGCTGCGGTGGTACCTACCTAGACGGTCTGTAGCAACAGAGACCTACCACAAGTAATAGCTACACCGCCCTTCAAACCGGATCACTGTAATGTTTGCACATTAACGTCTTTTAGCTGCGTTAGGCGCTGCGGTGATACCTACCTAGACGGTCTGTAGCAACAGAGACCTACCACAAGTAATAGCTACACCGCCCTTCAAACCGGATCACTGTAATGTTTGCACATTAACGTCTTTTAGCTGCAATAGGCGCTGCGGTGATACCTACCTAGACGGTCTGTAGCAACAGAGACCTACCACAAGTAATAGCTACACCGCCCTTCAAACCGGATCACAGTAATGTTTGCACATTACCGTCTTTTAGCTGCGTTAGGCGCTGCGGTGGTACCTACCTAGACAATCTGTAGCGACAGCGATCTGCCATAAGTAAAAGCTATAGCGCCCTTCAAACCGGATCACAGCAATGTCCGCACAACACTGTAGCAGTATTTAGTCTGTTGCGCAACACGCACGCAACAGTCGCCGAATGAAATGTCAGCGTTTACGTCACCAACTCTTCCTGATGCGGCACTGGTGCCTAAGATTAGAGCGCGTGACGTCAGCGCCGGTCTAGATCGCGGACGGCAGTACCCGCAGCCGCGCACGGACGGGGGGGGGGGGCGAGAAACTCTCGTACTAGGATCGAATATCCCACCATCTCACCCAGATAACTCCAACAGCACCAGGGTTGCATTACGACATCATCATCATCAGCCGGTGGACGTCCACTACTGGACATGGGGTTCACACAAACATTACCACCAGCATGGTATCTGGTACTGCTGCGCACTAGGTGCCGTCACAGGTTGCTAAGAGGGGATTTGGGCCAGACCCCACCACGTTGGCCCAATGAGGGTTGGCGGGAGCCAAAGCCTCATCCGTTGATTAGTATCCTGCACCACGAGCTGGTGAGCCTGGCTTGGATTCCGTGAGTTGTACCATAAAGTTATAGACTTGTCATAACTTATTACAAATAAATCAATTTTGGAGTAACAGGTTTGTGTAACATGTTACATTTATCTGTTATGTTCACGATGTACTAGGATTCCATGACTTGATTTCATCATCAGCGATCGATTGTTGGACAAAGATATAAAGCTGTTCCTTTAATGATAATATGGGTCTGACAGTATCAGATTTACATAACTTAAATAACAGGCAGGGCATATTAGAAGTATTTGTAATCTATATATATATACTATATAACTTATATACTATATATATTACACTTGAAGAACACAAAGAATATGACTGTTTGCGGAATTTGTTACTTTGTAAGTACTGAAAATACTAGGATTCCATATCTTAATTTTTATAACTCATTATTTCTTCAAATAACCATCGTGGTGTAACATGTTATACGGGTAAAGTAATATTGCGAAAATACTAGGAAACTAACTTGTCATATAGATAAATAACATTGGGAGTAATAGGAATGCATATAAAGTAAATTCTGGAATTAGTAGGACCTCATAGCTCATCACAGTAATAGGTATGAGAGTACCAAGTTTGCGGTATTTGTTACAGAGTACTAGGATCTCATACTTTCACATAAACCTAATTTTTCGTATACTAAGTTTGATAGCGTAATAACCTAATAAATTCAAGAAATACTAGGATCACATGACAATAGCAGCTACATACATGTTAATTGAAGACGTATTTTATATCATGTTTTATTATTAGTATTTTAGTAGAGTATTTTAAAGAAAAAACGTACGCAAGAACGGAGAAGAAAGGCTCCAATGGCAACATCCAATTATCATCATCTTCCACTCCTACCCTACTTGCTCCTCCCCCCCCCGTATGCTTAGTATTTTTGTTCATACTATTACCATTTTTACTTCTGCTTTGGAATAATACAAGTATATACAATAATAATAAATATTATATAGTACATAAGAAAAAATATTGGATCAGTATGTTAGTTAGTAAATATACTAGCTTTACGTTTAGCCATTAAATAGGTACAGACTTGTCTTTACTGGAGATAAAATAAATAGGACACAAGAATAGGACTCTATGCTCGAATATCTATATTCTGTTACCATGAACTCCCCCCCCCCCCCAACATCCCCATTTACATCACATTTCAATCGTGGAAGTATACGAGATAAAAAAACTTGTCTAGTCAAGTATAAAACGATTTTATACTTAGTATAATTATACCTAGTATAAATACTAGCTTTATGGCTGGTGGCTCTGTGTGGCGTCGGAGTCGAAGCGGGGGCAGTTAAACGGCTCAAGTGGTGCCGGAAGTGCGCCGGTCGGACGCTTCGAACCGCAACTCCTCGCGTTTGTTCCTCATCAATGGTTACATCCACATCCTGCTCGCGCGGGGAGAGGGGCGCGGCTCGCCGGGATTGCGTAACGCGAGTACTACAGGAGCGGACTTGGTATCGCAGCATCCACCACTCCAAGCTTTACAGGTTTGAAAGGCGCTGGAAGTAATTACTGGTGTAACACACCTGACGTATATCAAAAGCGACGAGCGTAACTCGTTGCTGCATAAATTCCAAACTACCCGCACGTTGTTATATACAGGCGTGCGGCTTCAGCTCGAGTGACCGTCTCGCTATCGGCGATTAGAAAAAAAAAAAAGAAAAAAATGTTATTATCTCATTCTATTAATATCGGTAGTGGTGACGCAATGCCACCCCCGCGTTTAATCATCCCACACACCCCACGAGAGGTTAGGCAGGGGCGCGCATCTGTCCGCCCTCGTGCGGGGGCGGACGCCGACGGAAATAGATTTTCGTTGGAGTAAAAACAAATTGTCCGAGCTGGTGATCTTCATGAATGTCCTGAAGACTGCACCATGTATACCAGTATGATATATATTGAGACATGATGGAGCGACCTGATGAAGGCGGCAGTGGAGCTGATCATCGTTACCAATATATAGGGAGTCCTGGTAAGGCGGTCATCAGGGAGGAATGGCGACGGGTGGTGAAGATGCCACCAACACCTGAACTGATGATCACGACCACTCCGTCAAGAGTCATACTGACGAAGGAGGATATTCAGACATAACACGTTAAGGTTCGTTACCACAGTAATTTCACCAGCTACAGCGCGTGTAAAATTGGACTTCATGATCTTAGGATAATTACACTGCATCACATCGCGGTCCTCTCTGAATCATAACAGGTAAGTCTCGTTACCACAGTAATTTCACCAGCTACAGTGCTCTTCAATTTAGAACCATACGACGTTATGATTACACAATGCACCACATTATTATCACATCATGGTGTCTCGTTACCGCAGTAATTTTACTAGGTACAACGTCCTTCAAACAGGAGCACACTAATGCCTATCGGCTGCAATAGGAGCTGCGGCGGTATTTAAACAGCAACAGAGACCTACCTACATTTAATAAAACTACAGATTATCTCATCATTAAATATTGTGGGTAGATGTAAATTTTTCAGCCTCTATCGATTCCTTAGTTAATTCCGAATATAGGCGTTGTCGCCTACACTCAATATTTAGTGTTGATTATTTCGTAAAAGTGTAGGAGCGGTTTCGGCGAAGGCGAGGTGACGTGGGCCGGCAGACTTAATATACTACTCGATACATTGCGTGGGAATCGATTCATGGAAATCGTTTTGAACGAAGCCGATTATGCGGAATATTAGGTAAACGCATACTAGGTAGTATGCGTACCACTTCTGTGTATCGAAAAGGAATAAAAAAAATCGAAAAAATACTTCATTGTCATCATTTTAATGATGGACGTCCATTGCTGGAAAAGTTGGCTGCAGACCGTCTAGGTAGATACCACCGCAGCCCCTATTGCAGCCGACACACAGTACTGTGCGAACGTTACTGTGATCCGGTTTGAAGGGCGCTGTAGTTTTTACTGGTGGTAGATCTCTGTAGTCATTGCATTTAAACTTAAAATGTTAAGTTTCGTTACCGCAGCAATTTCACTAGCGACAGCGCCCTTCAAACCGGAACACAGTAATGCTTGCACAGTACTGTTCGGCAGTTGCAATATCTGTTGGTGGTGGTACCTGCACGGTCTCCGGCAACAGAGACACTACCACCACAGATAGCTACAGCGCCCTTCAAACCGGATTACAGTTATGGTTGCACAGTACTGTTAGTAATGGCGCTGCGGTGGTGCCTATCTACACGGTCTGTAGCAACACAGACACTACCACCAGTATATATACACAAAAGAAAGCGACACATGACAACCTCCTTTTTTGTGGTCGGTTAAACACAGAATGTTCCATATTCGAATCTAGTTGTACTTAGAAACCGCCTCTAAAGCTATCCGGGGTACCGTCTACGAAGATCGTTCGCGTATCGCGCGGGCAGCCGGCAGCCGGCCGTCCCTCCGGAGAGGGTTGCGTTTACTTTTAATTGGGGCACAGATGGCGGGAAAAGTATAAGCCGGGCCTCATGCTTAAAGTATGCATGGGGGACCTTGAAATATATATATATATATATATATATATATATATATATATATATATATATATATATATGAGATATCCCCCTATGTAGAGACCTCACCATCTCTGAAGCCACACGGTCTGGAAGACTTGATATCTGGTAGGAATATTCCTCTCGTCCAACGGAGCTCAGCTAAGAACAGATTTACACCGAAATTTTATCCCCAAAAGGGGGTTGCAAAGGTGTTACTGCCAGCAGGGAGAGGAACAGTCGGCTGATGATGATTATGTAATGTCTGGAGTGTGATACTTCAGCAAGAGGGATAACATGAATACGTGAAAGTGTAAGTCATTAAGATGTTTACACAACGTCTATGAATAAAAACACTTTGAAACTGAAGACTATAACAGCTGATACCATCACCATCGTTGTCACCTTCCTGTCGCTGTCCACTGGTGGCCGTAACGCCTTCGCAACCCCATCAGGTACCGGGAAGCTTAGAGTAACTCATCAATTGGTAAGACCCAAATTCAAAAGTGGACAGCGACAGAATGGTGAGAGCAATGGTGATGGTGTCAGCTGATTTTCGATGGTGCTACAGTGTGTTACCACCACGCGATGATGCGGCAGCTGAGGTCCGAAACGAGAGGTCAAAAATCGGATCAAATCGGAAACAATCGTTAATGGTGGGCCGATTGGTTTGTGACGGAGCGTGAAAAGCGAACCGTGGTTATAAATTTATAATCGTCGCTACAAAAACAAAAAAAAAAAAAAAAAACGGTTCCGCGCGGTGCCGCGTTCGAGCCGTGTTGGATCCACTTCGTCATGCTCCACGATCCGAGGTGGTTGACTCCACCGGCCGTCCACCAGCCGACGTTCCTACGGCTGAACTACATTTTTATTTAAACGAACGAGGTCCAAAATATTATGTAGCTTACTACACCAGAATCTATATATACAGCAGAATGAGAGTAGAAAAAAAAAAAAAATCTAAACATTTGTGTATCCGGACTCGAACTAATGACTACCCGGTTAAAAGGTAAGCCGGTTGAGCTGTTTACTACCTTGGAATTAGTTCTGATAACGATAAACAGAAAGAGCAAGAATTGTCGGCGGTGTGCACGAAGAAGCTGATGATAATGACGGTTATAATATTGATAACGATAATTATGATGATGTCGATAACGATGATGATGACGACGGTAGTGAAGATGATGATGATAACGACGAAGACTCCGATCACAACGATAGTAAAGATGATAATGCTAATATCGAAAACTCCGATGATGACGATAGTAAAGATGATGATGATAACGACGAAGAAGACTCCGATGACGACGGCAGCGATAACCATGACATTATTAACGATGAGAGCTAAGTCGGCGATAATGTTGATTACGATGACGATGATGATGATGAAGACAGCGATCAGGACAACAACGACGATGACATACAAACAACAGAGCGGTATGCGAACAAACAAAACGACGCACCAAAGGAAACGTCAAACACAAATATAGCCGCCGCGTTGTGAACATACAAACAAAGAAACGTATGACTAATGCGGCCGGATCTTAATGAATCTGTTACCTAAACTCGGACGGAGTAAGGTCTGCTTTGGATGCACCGGATATCCTAAAAGCAGGGTGTGATGTCGGTACAAAGGATAAAGAAGGAACAGCCGCAGCCGCCATGTTTGATCGTGTTAAATGAAGGGTAGAAATAGAATATTTTTGTGAGTAACCCGATACAAATTAAAAAAAATAGACGTAGTGTACATTTTTTAGGTTAAATATATATTAGTATTGTGAAAACATTACTGTGATCCGGTTTGAAGGACTAATTGATAATAGTGGTGGTAGGTCTCCGTTGCTGCACCGTCTGGGTAAATACCACCGCGGTGCCTACTTTTGCCGCTAAATAGTACTGTGCGAATACTACTGTGTTCGGGTTTGAAGGGCGCTGCAGCTAGTGTAATTACTGGGGCAATGAGACTTTACATATTAACACAGTACTGCTTGGCGGCCGCAATAGCCGCTACGGTGGCACCTACCTAAACGGTCTGTAGCAACAGAGACACTACCACCAGTAATAACCGCAGCGTCTTTCAAACCGGATCACAGTAATGTCCGCACAGTACTGTGTGTCGGCTGCAATAGCCGCTACGGTGGCACCTACCTAGACGGTCTGTAGCAACAGAGACACTACCACCAGTAATAACTGCAGCGTCCTTCAAACCGGATCACAGTAATGTCTGCACAGTGCTACCTGTCGGCTGCAACAGGCGCTGCGGTGGTACCTAGACGGTCTACCGTCGTACAAGCGTTCTTTATTCAAAATTCACGTACTCGCAATAACTACTACAGATTATAAATTTCCACACGCACACACTATTACAACAGATTAAAAAAAAAACAGCGCGCATAGGAAAGAGGTTTTATTACTACGTTATACGTCTGCGAGGCTACGATCCGGATGCTCACGGAGCTGTGACGTGCTGAACACCAGCGGCGCGTGACCGCCGCGAACACGCCGCTGCGGCCGCGTGCGGCGGGCGAGACACTGGACGATTACTGCTGGTAGGTCTCCCATACCGACCACCGTCTAGGTACGCACCAACGCTACCAATGTTCCGGTTTGAAGGACGCTGTAGATAATGTAATAACTAGCGAGTGATGACACTCAATATCCTACATTAAAAGAGACGAGCACAATTTACTATGTATATCCTAACGGACGGCGTTGCTTGTGGACGGCGTATCACTCACTATCAGGTGACAGTCCCGCTCGAGACGTCACCTCGTACAATATACACAGCACCACATTTCGCTCATCGCCTCGTCACCGCAGTAATTTCACTATCTACAGACGTCTTGAAAAACAGACCGCAATAAAATACACGTGGTAACAGTAAAAAAAAAAAAAAATATTTTTTTTGTAATTTTTTCACGAGTGGCTGAATGTCAACAATACCTTTGCCTTCCCGAATATAAACGAAAGACGGGGAGCGCGCCATTTGCGTGACGCGAGGCGGGGGAGTCGGGTCGGGGCCTAAGATAATGCAACTAATTCCGTCGCGAATGTGGCCAGATGGCGCGGCCCACGGGGATGATGTCGCCGTGGGGGCCCACGGGGTTTGTTCATGGTTATTTGTGGTGAATATAAGTAGTTCACTTAAGCAGCGGTTAAGTTATAAATGTTTCAAGTTGCGGCGTCGCCCTTCGCGTTGATCTTGACTGACTTAAAATACACGACACGTTTGTTTGTTTTATTTTGGTGTTGTAATAAAAATGGCGGTCGCTACTGCGTTTAGTGTTATTATTATATAGAACAACTATGAGAATGGGTCGCCTTTGTTTGCCAATCACGTGAAAACAAGTGAACGTATCTATACGGGGACACGAGTATACTACGCGGAATGATCTGTAGATTATTATAGGATATAATTTTTTTTAATTTCATAGATCCTTCATTGTTTCATTTGGTAATTAACTTTTATAATCATTTTGCCGTTGGTATTATTTACGCGGTTGCTATGGTAACGGTCGATATAGAAAGATTACATACAGCAAAGCGGACGGGTTATAGCTGCTATATATATATATATATATATATTTATATTACGAAGCGATGAAACGAGCGGGACGTTCACGTGATAATAAGTGATACGCCCGCCCATAACAACGTGGCGCTAGTTAGGATGTCATACACAGCACCATATCACGCTCGTCGCCTAGAGACATGAGTTGTTGTATCATAACCGCAGTAATTACATTAGCTACAGCACCCTTCAAACCGGATCACAGTAATGTTCGCACAGTACTGTCTGTCGGCTGCAATAGGCGCTGCGGTGGTACCTACCTAGACGGTCTGCAGCAACAGAGACACTACCACCAGTAATAGTTACAGCGCCCTTTAAACCGGAACACAGTTACATTTTCACATCGATCTACAACCAGTAATATATATATTGTTAAATGTTTTTGGCTAGCGTGGTAAATAAATAGTCTTGATTCTATATGAGTGAAGACCCACTGTCCCAATAGTGGGCATATTAAGATTGTCTACATACAATATACGATATAATTGTCAATGGTGGTAGGTCACTCACTACACACCACTAATAAGCTAGTGTAATATCTAGAACGTTGGCAACCCTACACCGAACTGTATAGGCGACTACATGACAAAAAAAAAAAAAAAATTAAAACAGCGGCGGGACGGTTTAAAAATAACCGCGAACCGGATTGTTAGTTAACAGTCGCCTTAACGGTGCAGTTACTAGCTTTCCCACGCCGGTTCACGGCTGGGCGTGTGGTCGCTGGGTAAGTTTTTTTACACTGCAGTACTGTTCACTATCAGGCACCAGTTCTTTATGATCTGTATTATTTATATTTGAGGATGCTGTGCCCCGCGTCATCTGCGCAGATGATTTAAACAAATGGAATTTTTGGTACATCATCATCATCATCGTCTGCCTTACTATTCCCATCATCGTATTCCTGATCATCATCATCATCGTCTGCCTTACTATTCCCATCATCGTATTCCTGATCATCATCATCATCGTCTGCCTTACTATTCCCATCATCGTATTCCTGATCATCATCATCATCGTCTGCCTTACTATTCCCATCAACGTAGTCCTAATCATCGTCTTCATCATCCTTATCATCATCATCATAATTTTTATTGTCATCCTCTTTATTCTTATCATCATGAACCTCAACGCCGTCTGCATTCTCGTCCTCTTCATCATCAGCGATCAGCATGCACATCTCGGTCCACGTTCCAGTTGCTCATATCCTTGCGGTGCTGCCGACCAGTCCAGCCGGCTTCAGCAGCTCAGGGTTCGATTCCGACTTGACCAACGTAGTGTCTTTGCGGAGTAACAGTTTCGTTAAAATTGGCAGTGTGCAGACATTACCATGTGTATTGAAGGATGCTGCAGCTGGTGAGATTACTGCGGTAACGGTACTTGACGTATATGTCGAAGCGGCGACAATAAGTGGTGCAGTGTAAACATCCTAACCGGCGCCATGTTGACTGTATCACCATCAGCTAAATACCTCGCTCCTATAAATTAATTTAATGAACACCCCTCCAACTCCATTTTGGGGGAGGAATTTTGTAAATTCCATTCATAACTGACCTCTAAGACCAGAAAGGCAGACCCCACTATCAGATGGGAATAATAAATGCCACGGAGAGAGAGAGAGAGAGAGGGAGAGAGAGCTGACCTCCAAATAGCAGAAGCGATGCCTTTACCAAATTTTGAGTGTTCACATCTAAATACTAGTAGTAATAGTAGCGCAGATCCTACTGCAGCCGATGAACAGTACTGTGCAAAACATTACAGTGATCCGGTTTGAAGGGAGTTGTAGCTAGTAAAACAAAAAAAAAAAAAAAACGGGTAAAGAGACTTAACATCCTATATCACGTGACGAACGTAATACGTTGCAGTGTATAACATCCTAACCAGCGCAACGTCTTTATGGACCAGTGTCACTTACTATCAAGTGATTATGCCGGCTGTATCCTCTCTGTTGGTGTAATATCGTCAGAGCGCAAACATCGCCTAGCGATATACTACCGCTTCGCTCTATATGGTGGTGAGCCCTAATCACCGGTATAACAGGTTACATATACACATATATATATATATATATATATTTACGGTACGACGCCGTGGGAATCGATTCACTTTCGATGCTTTTGTTTCATGCGGGTACCGTTACTCGGCGATTATCTTTTTACCGACATACCAGATATTTAATTGCATGGGAAACTTATTACACCGCTTTGTAGTCAAACGGGGGATTCACAAACAAGTTCTAATTCACTCGTCGAGGCATAGGTATATTGGTCATGAGGCCAGTTGCACAAAGTTTAAGAAAAAAATTTTTTTCTTTTTTTTTTTATAGTAATTATACCATTAGTATGATATACACTGCAATACTTGTGACGTATGATATGTTTCTTTGTTGGAATAATTTGATATCTACAGCACCGGTTACGCAGAGTAATGTTCCAACACTACTGTTTAACGGTAGAATGGTTACTGCGGTGGTAGCTTCCTAGACAGTTTCCGGCAATAGACCGTCCGGTTTGAGGTTACTATTAAAAAAAAATTAGATTATTAACACGTTCATGTCAATAATAATGTAGGCGGTAGTTGGGATGTTTACAATGCATCACATTGTACTCTTTGTGTTAAGACGGTTAATTATAATTACTTTAATAATTTCATTCGTTTTTTTTTTTTTGTATAGACTAACGCTTGACTACGATTCCACCTTATGGTAAGTGGCGATGTAGTCTTTGGTGGTAAAACGCACTGAACTAGGAGACTATTCACTATTCTTTTTAAAAAAAAAAACTAAGTTATCGACACCTATTAATTGACCATAATTGTAATAGAAAATGTTTTTAATTTTTTTTTATATTAATAAAATATTTTACTTAACCCGTTAACCGGGGAATTCCCTTTTTAATCTTCTTTAATAGCGCGAGGTATAACGGGCGCCTGCTCTTTCACTAGGACGTGTCAGTACGTCACGCCCGGAGAACGTACGAAACTGTACGTCCCACCAGACAAAGTAAACGTATATTTCAAGGACGTATTTATACGTCCCGCTCGGTTAACAGGTTAGTGTGTATACGTTTTAATGCCGTCGGTGCAGCTCGAGCATCGAACCCGCGTCTCGTGTACGTATACGATCTACTTCGTTCACATGCCGTGAATTAATTACAGCTCGCGCGCCATTTTGATTTGAATTTAAAAAAAAAATTAATGTAAATCTGATTGTCTCTGCTGTAGTCGAAATTTTTAAGAATTAAGAACGTATCGATTTTGGATTTTAAGTGTATAGCGGTAAGGTCGGAAATGGCGGGGACGTGTGCACACGTGACGGGAGCGCGCGCGGCCGCGGTGTCGCCGTCCCGCTCGCACGCGCGAGCCCCGCTATCGCCGTCCCGCTCGCACGCGCGCCCCGCTCGATTCCCACGGACCGTGGGAACTTCACCTTTCCGATCGTCGACGTATCGTCTCGTTATTCGATAGGCTCGTTGTTTATCGATGTGCTCTACTACACTGACGAGTACTTTGTAGTACAAATATTATACGGAATTTGAAAATGGAATTTGAAAACCCTCTATCCCCTTCCCCCTCCCTCCCCAAAGTCACAACACTTAAATTAGGAATTGAATTTTTGAATTAAAACATGTCGCGTTTTCAAACAGCATAATAAAAGTAAAATACACATGCTAGAGAGAGAAAGGGATATAATTGATATATAGCCGTCTCTTTCTCTCAAACTAATAGAAACTACTACTGCTAAGTGTCTCTGTTGCTGCTGACCGTCTAGGTACCACCGCAGCGCTTATTGCAGCCGACACAGTACTGTGCGAACATTACTGTGATCCGGTTTGAAGGACGCTGTAACTATAACTGGTGGTAGTGTCTCTGTTGCTAACCGTATAGGTACCGTCGCAACGCCTATTGCAGCCAACGGACAGTACTGTGCATAAATTACTGTAATCCGGTTTGAAGGACGCTGTAGCTATTATTACTGCGGTAACGAGACTAAAAAATCTTACATCTAAGATGAGCGTACTGTGGTGAACTATATCATCGTAAATAGCATCGCGTTGTTATGGGCGTGCGTATCACTTAATATCAAGTGAAAGATCGTGTCGTCGCATAATTGAATTAAAAAAAAAAAAACTTCTATACAACGTCATGAGGACATTGAACTTATGGTGATACGTCCCCAACAATGTGTTAACTAGGATGTATACACTGCACCACATTGTGATTACCAAGCTGATGCGTGAGATTTTAGTTGTTTACCATCATCAGCCGACAGTCGTCCACAGCTGGACATAGGTCTCCTCCAGAGATCCCCACACCGACCGATCCTGTGCTATCCAGTAATCTTACTGATGCTGGATGAGGTGTTGCTCTGGTGGTGCTTAGAAACATCCGTCCAAAACGTACACCGGAAGTGTAAACATCTTAAGTATTCACCGCCCGTGCGAGCCTCATACAAATCCTAAACGAGGATCTCCATTGAAGACGAAAAAAAAAATATATTGTCTTAAAAAAAAAAAATTTGAAAAAAAAAAAAAGGTAAATTATCCTTCACCGTTAATACCGATAAGGATGTATTGTGATGCAGTGTGAGGTATCACCAACTTGTCAGTTCGCGCTGGCGCGTCGTTTCCCACGGCCGGTTTCTCGGAACCGAGGGTATTTGGAAAATTCTGAAAAAAAAAACAAAAAAGACCACGACGGGGTTGCCATAAAACATCTGGTTCGCAGACGCTTAGTAGGATATTTACACTGAAACAAAACAATAGCAATCTGGTGAGGGTATGAGTAAGGTGTACCCTGCCTGTCGTAGAAGGCGACTAGAAGAGTGTTCGGGTTCCGCTGGCCGTGAGGGTGGGGGGTCCTTATCGCTCGACAAGGGAACCTGCGTGGGACAGCGTACAGCCCAGCGATGGTGCCTAGGAAGTTTGGGCCTTGCTGGGATCTGCTGAGAGACACCGGTGTGTTCTATAAGAGAACCCGGAGCCTCTCCGAATGCACTGATGCAGACCATCGAGAGGGGCGGTAACAATCTCACATAACCCCGACTTCCCCCCCACAAGCGAAAACTATCAGATTCCCTCCGAAAAAAAAATTGGTAGTAGTGTGTGGGCTTTGAATAAACAATAGAGTATTATAGACAGTTCTAGTTATGTTGGTTTTGTGCGTTTGTATGTACACTTTGCATGGGAGTGCCAGTTAGGGATGGTCGGTGCGCTTTCTTCATTAACGGAACTATATCGTCGGACCGGTCGACGTGACGTCATCGCCGCCCCGCCCAGCGCGGCTATTACACAATCAACTCTATTGCTTAAGTAATAGATATCACTTTCGCTCGATTTAAAATAGTTCTATATGACTTCACGTCGCGGATCTATCGTCCATACAAACCGCATATATAAATGAACTCTATTATGTATACAATAAAGTTCATATTTGATTAAATCTACATATAAACCTATTAAATACACACGTCGCCGTCGCGCTGTCAGTGGATATTAATTCTGCGACCTTTTAATTTAGTCGTCTTGTAATTCCGTCAGTCGCGTCGGTGTTTATTCAACTAGTCAGATCATTCCTCGTCCATCGCTAATCAGGACCCGGTGCACCAAGTTCTCTTCAGCAGTGGTGACTGCGCTGGTCTTCCACCATACTACTTTCTACTTCACAACGCCTCCATTGCAACTCTATTTCGTGGGCATTAAAGATCAAAATGGCCAGCACTTTTATATACGCCCCGTGTTTAAATGAACTCTATGTTGTATGGAGTAAAGTTCAAATTTGCTTGACGAAACAAATCGATCTGTATTAACCTACTAATTGTACGGATCGCGTTCGCGCCGCCGGTACGTATGGAACAATGCGACCGTTTAATTTGGCCGTGTAATAATTCTACCAGTAGACAGACGGAGTAGCGCGTAGTAGCGTATACTACGCACTCATAATGCGATGATATTAAATAAAAAGGATTAACTAGTAATATGGAACATCATCGGTCCAGGAAGCTGGAGATGATGTTGGAAGCATCTCCATAGAGCTATCTGAACGTTAGAAAGGCACTTGCGCAACTCGAACCCCGGAAGGTTTCGGATGCGTGCATCACTCCCACGACCCACCGACCCCGGCGCTCTCTAATCTCGTTTATACGGAACCCGGACGGATGCGGCGGCATCTTTAATGGGGTTATAAAAATATATATATATTATTCACCTGATTTAAAGTGATACGTCTACTGATAATAAAATGCTTATTAGGATATTTACACTACGAATCTCATTTTTTTTATGTAAATAAGCGACGAGCGGGACGTTCACTTGATATTAAGTGATACCTGCTCATAACAACATGATGCTAGTTAAGATGGTATTCATATCACCAGATTGCCCTGGTCGTCTGAGATATAAAATATTGACTCCAGTAATTAATACAGTTGCAACGCCCTTCAAACCGGATCACACAGTAATGTTTGCGCACTACTGCTTGTCAGGTGGTGTACCTACCTAAACGGTTCCGGCACCAGTATATGATAAAGTATGATGCATGGTTAGTATTAACAACCGGAAACCAGGTCCGGTTTTAAGTATACCCGCCACCCGATCGAGGCTCGTGCGACTACCGGGAAAATGGCGGCCGTCCGACAGATATCCGTTTCCCTTTAGTAATACCGACGCCGATCCCACCGCAGCGTAAACATAGCGGTGCAGCGGTTACCGGAACAGGTTCCAGGTTCGAGTCCGGAGCCACGCGTGTTCTGGACAATCCTCATCACCATCTTCAATACTTACAGGTGATACCTGTTACGTGATCTGTTGTCGGAGACCGTATAGGTATATACGCAAAAATCACTGTTCCGGTTTGAAGGGCGCTGTAGCAATCGAAACATGTTATCTAAAGCGACGGGTAGTGTTGCGTAAACATCCCAACTAGCGCCACGTTGTCATGCGCGTATCACTTACTATCGGGTGAACGACCCCGCTCGTCTAGTCACTTCGATGTATAAAAAAAAAAAAAACCACAATCCGCGATAAATAACCAACGTTATAATAACACTGGCCACATATGTCGCCGTTATAACGAACGTTCTAACGGAACCTCGATTGTCGGTATAAAAAAAAAAACAAAATTAAAACTGTTATTCGGGACTAGTATAAATACTATAAAATAAAATAGCTTAATTTTTTTTTTTTTTAAATCTTGTCCCCTCTAGCACTCCTCTCCAACCTTCAAACACACTTGTCCAGCTATGGGCATCCACCTTATGATATTATCAGTAGTTGAGTATAGATTTTTTTTTTTAATACAATTATGTGACGCGCCGATTGGAACGTTCACCTGATGGTAAGTGATACGCCCACCCTTAGCAACGCCAGTTAGGTAGTTATACATATCGCACCGACATTGCGCTCGTTGCCTGAAACGTATAAACAGTACACTAGGTACAGAGTCCTTCAAACCGGATTACAGTAATGTCTGCACAGTACCATCTGTCAGCTGCAATAAGCGCTGCGGTGGTAGCTAGACGGTCAGCAACAGAGACCTACCACCAGTAATACCTATTGGTCCTTCAAACCGGATCACAGTAATGTCTGCACAGTACCGTCTGTCGGCTGCAATAGACACTGCGGTGGTACCTAGACGGTCAGCAACAGAGACCTACCACCAGTAATACCTATTGGTCCTTCAAACCGGATCACAGTAATGTCTGCACAGTACCGTCTGTCAGCAGCAATAGGTGCTGCGATGGTAGCTCGATGGTCTGTAGTAACAGAGACCTACCACCAGTAATACCTATTGGTCCTTCAAACCGGATCACTGCAATGTCTGCACAGTACCGTCTGTCGGCTGTAATAAGCAGCTACGGCGGTACCCAGCGCCAGTAAAAACCTCTCTAAATTTTCCCGCGCTTAATTGACAGCGCTCGGATTCAAGATGGCGGCCGCGCTCCCACGGTCGTTACGCCACCTCTTCACGGCGGCATACCTCGAAACGGACTCCCAATTCTAATTCACGCCGTATCACCGCTTCCCCAGCTGCTGCAGTTCAACTTCCGACGTGTGGAATATTTAACGTACCCTCCACCTGATGGTAAGTGGTACGCCCGCACCCGTAACGACGTGGTGCTGGTTAAAACTGCACCACATTTCGCTCGCCGCCTGAGACATACGTTGATTCTCGTTGCACTAGCTACAGAGTCTCGCAAACCGGAACACAATGTCATGACGAAAGAAATAATTCAGTTAATTACCGGAAACCGTCTAGGTAGGTATATATATATATATATATATATGGCTATACCGAGCAGTGGAAGAAGTCTATGATGGTTTTATATTTAGAAAAAAATTCCAATTCCGAATGTCCGCCATTTTAAATAATTCAAATTAAACAGTGCGCACGCATCAGCTGGCGCAGGGAACACCTTTCGCGATCACCTGTCCTTGTCGCACCCGCAGCATTGCACATACGCCGTCTCGCTTCAGAGCCTTTTGTGAACGCCTTTATATACGACACGCCCCGATTGAATATTAAACCTTAATAACAAAGCAATAGAGTCTATATTTGAAATACGACTGACCATAGAAAAGGTATTTGCACCTGGTACTATTACAGTACAATTGGAAACCGACCTCAACACTATAGAGATACGGCTCGGTTTACATGTACACGGCTATATAGATGCGGGGTTCAGTATGTTTTAAATATGGCAGCTGTATCAAACGATAGTATTGAAATATGAATGTTGAAAAAAAAAAAAATTAAGCAGATGTCCCGTGTATTTACTAGTAGATACTGTATGTTACTGCAGACCATCTAGGTAGGTACCACCAGCCCCCCCCCCCCTCCCAACGTGGTCCCGCCTTGTCGTGGCGGAGGGAGCCGCTCCAGGTTCGAGCACCGGTTGGATAACTGGAGCTCACCGGAGGGAGTACCCTCTGCGATTAACAACGGGTGGCGGCGGGCCCCACATCGGAGCCGCTGCACGAGAGCCAGGAAGAGTTTTTTGTCTTGGCTCCCTTGGCCTCTGGGTGACGGGTTCGAGGGAATCCGTTGGCCGCGCACTGCAAGAGGCCGAGGGGGCGCGCTACGAGTACCGGCGTACCCCAGCGGAGGTGGAAAGGAAGAGTTCTTCCTTCCCTCCCGGATTGGGCTGCGCAAGCGGCCACCGCTGGCGGGGTCACGGATGGTGCGAGAGCGTTTCCGTAATCCCACCATCGGGCGACGAGAAGGAACATCGTGGGGGTATTAGTCGGTGCAAGTCCGACATAACCTGTCCTTGCTCCCACGAGGACGGGTATGCGCAGACATTTCCCCCACGTTGATAAAAAAAAATACACATTGCCGCGCCGTAGACAAACATATTGGGTATTGTTACACTAGTAATTACTACACTACCTACAGCGCCCTTCAAATCGGATCACAGTGATGTTTACACAGTGCTGTCTGTCGGCTGCAATATGCACTGCGGTGGTACCTAGACAATCTCCGCTTAACAGACCTACCACCAGTAATAGTCACAGAGCCCTTCAAACCGGATCATAGTAATATCTACAGTATTGCCTGTCGGCTGCAATATACGCTGCGGTGGTGAATGTATTTTGTGTATTTTGTAATAAAACTTATCTCAATGTCATTGAACCGCGTGCATAAAAAAGGGTACATTTTCAGTAGTTTACGTTATCAGCGAGCAAAGATATGGAGTGTCGCCGTCTCGCTCGCACACACGACGCGCCTTCTCGCTCCCACTCGTTATTATATAGGAACAGCTGTTCCGAAACGGGACCTGAAGCGTGCGCGTGCTTAAGGCGCTGTAGGGATGTCACCGCTTTGACATTTGTGTACGGATCTCTGTAGGGTTGGCGCTGATTTATTTTTAAATAATATTTTTATTTTTTGTTAAGGAATTATATTAATATACAAAGATGCGATGGGATAGATGCTGCTCTGTTCTTAGGTGTGGAAGAATCGTGGGTTCGATTCCCGATGATCATATCCTTCTGACGTAGACAAGGCAGTATTCTGTTGCGACAGACAGTGAAAGCATTGCTGTGTTCCGGTTTGAAGGACCTGTGTCGGTTGTGATTATTGGAGCGACGAGAGATAGGACATTTTGTCTCGAGACGAAGAGCATGATGGTGGTGCTTCACATTAGTCCCGTTTCAAATTAAAAATTACCGTGGTAACATAACGTGTGACATGTACAAAGTGATGCAGTGTATATCATCTTCAATAGATACGTTACTCCTGTTTGAAGAGCGTCATGGCTAGTGAAATTACCGCGGTAACATGACTTCTCACGAGTACAATACGGTACAATGTATATTATCCTAATTAGCTCTACATCGTATCGGTTTGAGGGGCGTTGTAGCTAGTGAAATTACCGCGGTAACATGACGTAATGCCTTACGTTTCACGAGTACAATGTGCTGCAGTATAAACATCCCAATTTATAGGCAGGTTGATCGCTTAAAATCAGAACACGTTCATGTCCTAGGTTCCTTACGTGGGGCAGGGTTGTCGCTCGGAACAGAAATTTATTTCTAATAATATTGTTTGAAGCGACAACCCTATTATCGCATGCTCTCAGTAAAATACTTAAGCCCACAAAAAGGCAGTCCCACAGCTGTTCTATTGTGAATTTTTTTTTTTCGCCCTTTATTTCTTAAACCGGAAACGGCGTTGCGAATTGTTGTCGCCGACGTTGGAATAGCTTACGAGCAGTACAAGGTTCGGAGTTGGTGATTTTTTTTTTTTTCAACAAAGCGAGCGCTTCACTCGATATTAAGTGATACCCCCTGCCTACAACATGACGCTAGTTAGGATGATGTATACAGCACCACGTTGCGCTCGTCGCCTTTAAACATACGATGTCTCATCACCTCAGTAACTTCACTAGCTACAGCGCCCTTCAAACCGGATCGCAGTAACGTTCGCACAGTACCGTGTGCTAAATGATTATCAAACGACGGTACGCACCGATGACGGTGACCACTGCAACGTCACCATCATTACCACATCAGGTGCATCCTCATTTGTATATAATTAGAAAAAAAAAAAATTAATTAAAATTTAATTGGTATTAGGTAAGCTGCAGTGGACCAGCTGTTCGGAACAGATGCGACATCCACATGTCGCCGCACTGCCCACACTAAAACACACCTTATACCCATAGAGCATAAAGCTCACATTCCAATGACACCCATACATACAAAGAATATTTTTTTAAATCAACAATCAGATGTTTTCAGCCAGTAATATTTCTTTTTAATTATCAAACGTCTTAGTATTTCTCCGTTCAGCCTAATTTTATGTTACTAGTAATATGTCTATATTGATGACCGTATAGGCACCATTGATATTCTTATTGCAGCCGAGAGGCAGTGTGTAGATATTAGTGTTCCGGTTTGAACGGCGCTGCAGCTTTTGTAATTACTGCGGTAATGATTCTTAACATCTTACTCTTAGTGGTATAACATATTAGCGCCATGTTTTTATGGGTAAGCGTATCACTTAATTTCAGGTGATAAGAAAAAAATATCTATTTTATGGTGGTACTCGTACTCGATAAGATTCCGCAAGTATGAATATATATATGTTTATAGTTATATAATTTGTTGTTGTGTAAACATCTTAACTGGAATATAATTCGTAATATAATCACTTGTTTCGGTGATAAATAATAAATAATATCACTATTGTATATACCTCGTGGGTTCCGTAGAACAACTCACGGAACCCAAGTTAACCTCATCAGCTCGTGGTGGGAAATGGATAAACCCCCTCTTCCATATGACTCCCTACCCGATCAGACGAGGGAATCTCTAGAAGCCTATGTCCAGCAGTGGACGTCTATCAGCTGATGATGATTTACGTGTTATTATATAAAGTACATAATTGCAAACAATTCCTAAGTAACTTCCTCCGTATGAATATTAAAAAAAAAAACAATCATCCGCCGGTATCAGTACAAAATATCACATTCGTATTAACACAACGTATTGTTATGTAAACATCCCAACTAGCATATATTCTGTAAGCGTTTCTCTGGTTTCGACGATTATTAAAAAAAAAAATACATCTGTCGGTATGAGCATATAAACATTATATACCCGCAATCGGTTAAGCCTTCGATTCCCAGCAGTGGGCATAACGTTTGGATTATTATTTACATATAACGTAGGTATTTTACTATTTTTTTTTATTTAATGAAGTTACGAGACGAGCGGGACGATCACTTGATAGTAAGTGAAACGCCTGCTCATAACAACGCGGCGCTGGCTAGCAATGTTATTCACAGCACCACATTGCGCTCGTCGCCTTAATGTTAAGCCTCGTTACCCCAGTACACTAGCTACAGGGCCTTTCAAACCGGAACACAGTAATGTTTCAACAGGAGTATTTGGCGGCAGAAATAGACGCTGCGGTGGTACCTACATGGACGGCTTCCGGCGAAGGAGACCCACCACCAGGACAGTACTAACTTACTAGGATACAGTAATAAAAATCTTACCCAACAAATGATGATTTATATAATAAAACATTTTTACTTCAAATACATACACGAGCACATAACTATTAAATAAAATCAATAATATTTTAACTAGAGCACAACGTTCCTAATACACAGTTGAAGGGCGACTGAAGTAAAAACAACATGGCGGATTAGAAATATTATTTTTTTCATTCTACCCACAATAACTAGGTCTTAATATCGTAGTAGTTAAATTAGTGATGGTGTAGCTACCAAAGCAACAATGTGACGAATGTACCGCGGTGCAGTGTATATCATCCTAACTAGCGGCACTATGTAATAAATATTTGAAGGAGGATAGAAGATATATTCATATTTTTTAAAATAATTGATATTTCTTAATAAAATAGTTTTTTACGATATATATATGTCATCGGACCAATGCCCACTGCTGGGCAAAAGCCTTGTCTTATCATCCCGATAAATTCTTTACACCGTATTTAAGTATTATTTAATCTACATTAATGTGATATTTGTATGGAACATAAATACTATATATATATATATATTATTTATTTTAATACTATATAGTATAATAAAATAATTAAAAGGTATCGTCGACCAATAGACGGTCCACTGTTGGGCATAACCAAGTAACTTCAGTTGATATAGTTTGAATTTGTTTTATAACACGTAATACGTTTTATGTTTTTAATACCTAGTATTTTTATTCGCAACAGGTTTTACGACCTTATATATAATTTAATTATATGGATGATGGCGTGTAAGGGGTCCCGTACGCACAAGTCACGGGACCCAAGCCAAGCTCACCAGCTCGTGGTGGAGCCGGCTAATCAACAGACGAGGCTCTGGCTCCCAACAACCCGCATAAGACCAATGTTGGGAAATGGCCCAAAATTCCCTCCATATGAACCCCTATATTAGAGATCTTTAAGAGAGGCCTATGTCCAGCGGTGGACGTCTATCAGCTGATGATGATACACGCTTTAAAACCTAAGATGTTAAATATCATTACCGCGGTAATTTCACTAGCTACGGAGCACTAACCTAACCTAACCTTAGACGGTATATATCACCAGACAGACCAGGTACTATAATTTAATTTTTTACCTACCTTACTTAGTGTTTACAAAAAAAAAAAATAGTATTTCTAAATATATCTAATATATATGATGTGGTGATGTTCAGATTTCATCACCACCATGTCATCCGTGTAATGTGAGTATGCTCTTACCCAAGCCCATTTTCTTCTTGATCTTCTTCAACACTTTCATCTTGGATCCCTTCTTGTCCTTGACCGGCGTGGCCTCCGGCTCCAGCGCCATCGGCGGCAGCACGAGGGTCTGCGGCGGCATCGGCGCCCCGTGGCCGGAGGACCTGGGGCAGGCCGGGCAGTGGCAGCCCCCCCTCGCCTGCCTCACACTCATACAACCACTTACACCCATCATGAGTCCCGACTGTTGCCTTCTGTTACTGAACCCGTCGAATTTCTAATTCATGTCAAACGGAAGGCACGGGTCACGAGTCAACGTGTCACGGCGCGCGGAGTCACGGTATCACGCGTGCGTACGCGTGTCGGTGTGCGTGTCGGTGCGTGTACGGGACACGACGCGAGAGACGTCCGCTCGCTGCGACGGACCGCGGCGGAGTGCCCGAGCGAGCGTCACGCGCCAAGGGCTCCCCGTGCTGCGTACCCACGAACCCCTAACCGTACGCTAACCAACGTTCCAAATATAAAATTCAGGACATTTTTTTTTACCTACAAATCACAAATATTTTATTTAGATTTTTAGATAAACGTTAGTGTTAGTAACAGTTGAAAACAACCGCCGCTCTAGTGTGCAAACATTGCTGTGTTCCGGTTTGAAAGGCGTTGTAATTAAATCACTGCGGTAACGAGGTTTAAAGTCTCAAGGCGACGAGAGCAATTTGGTGAAGTCCATATCATTCTAACTAGCGCCACGTTATAGACAGGCGTATCACTTACCATCAGGTGAACGTCTCGCTACTCTCCTAATTTCGTAGAATAAAAAAAAAACTAAGTAATGATACGAATACTTAAATTTCAATTAAGTATGAAAGAATTAATTATGCATGTATCGTATCCATAATGTAGCATTAGACCGCAAATTTTCTATAGCAACCGTTACTATAGCAACCGTATAAATAACACTGAATATATATATCAAAGTTAATTGGAAATAAAACTATGAAGGATCTATGAAATTGAAAAAAAAAAACATCCTATAACCATCCACAGATATTTCCATATAGATACTACACTTATATTCGAGTGATTCACGAACAAAGTAAACTCCAAATTATATATATATATATATATGCACTCATACAGATATCAGTTGATAATGATAATATATAAAATAAAATTAAAAAAAAAATCAAATTTGTATATTAACATATACATCAGTTTTTTTTTTTTTAATACTTTGTGAGTTTTGCTTTAGTGACATATCAATCCCATTATACCGTATATGGGTCAGTCTTGTAGTCGAATAAACGTGTGTCCACTTAGTATGGAGCAGTCTGTCCCTCTCCAACATAGGACGAGTGAGAGAGAGAGAAAGAGAGAGAGGAACGGTGGCCGTGTTCAGCTGCCGTGGAAGAAATGCTTGAGGGAGCTTTCATATGCAACACCTTTGACTACATACACAGTATATAGTTATATATATATATATATATATATATATATATATATTCAAGGCGACGAGACGAGTTGGACGTTCACTTGATATTGAGTGATACGCCATATTAACGTGACGCTTGTTACAATGACACACGCTACACCGTATAGTACTCATCACCCTGCATCAAAGAACGCAGTCTCGACACCGCAGTAATTTCATTAGCCACAGCGCCCTTCAAACCGGATCACAGTAATGTCTGCACACTAGTGTCTGTCGGCTGCGGTGGTATCTACACGGACGGTCTCCGGCAACAGAGACGTACGGCCAGTAATGTGTAAACAGTGAAGTCGCGGGCGGTGAGGTGAAGGTGTGTTGCTATGGCAACAGATTTATAACATGATGGTGGTAGTTAGGCGAGCTGGACAAAATTGTACCACTAACCAGACTCCGGAATCGAACCTAGGAGTTCAGTTACATCCATGTATTACTTTTAACTTAACCTTTAATTAATCTAAGTAATAATGAATCTAAATAGCTTGAGGTAGGTCAAACGGCAGTGTGGCAGATATTACTGTGAAATTACTGCGGTAACGAAATTTAACATTTCATATATCAAAGCGAGGATTAAAGTGGTGCAGTGTACATCATCCTAAGTAGCTGCACTTCACACAAATTACTGCGGTAACGAGACATAATTTCACGTCTCAAGGAGATTAGAACAATGTGGTGTAGTGTAAATCATATTAACCAGCTTTACAATTTTCCTGTTTGAAGGGCGACGTAATCACCAATCATATTGCCTCAAAACAAGTGCGCAGTGTATATCATCTCAACTATCGTCACATTGTTATAGACATCGGCCGATTAAAAAACTATTAAGTTTGTGTATGTACCCTCAAGTAGAATGGGTCGTGTAGAAATAAAAAGGAAAGTCAATTTCCTGTTGCACAAATTTCGGCACATCCGGTTCCCAGCTGCAGCTGACTAATCGCTTAAATTTGAAATTTTTATCATCAGCATAACTTAGTGCAGTGATTTTTTTTTTTTTTTTTTTTTATTAACGTGTGTAACAAAATGCTAACGGATTGCACACCCCGTACCAATACTGGGCCGGTAGTGGGGTAGTGTCGGACTCCAACCGACTAAAAAGCTTCACACGGTATTCCATCTCTTCCGAAAAGAATGCACGAGGGTCACGGGATAACGCTCTGGGCAGTTTTCCGCAACCCCCGTTCGGTGCCCGGATCGAACGGGCCCGCCTCGGGGAGGGATGTGAAGCATCCCTCCCAATTGACAAGATCCCTAAATTATCCCTAAACGGCAACGCGTCAGAATACGAGACGCGTCGCCAGATACGCCCCAGGAACCCTTTCCAAGGGGGCGCCGGACCGACGGCCCTTGTCGATCGCGACGCCAGGTTCCTCTGCCTAAGGAGGCAAGCGGCGGTCGTGCGCTCGGCTCCGCCCGTTGGCGACGAGCTGTCTGCGCACTACAACAACCGCCTCTTGCC
>JARDWD010000126.1:0-12911 GCA_029034505.1 Ornithoptera priamus | reverse complement strand
ATGACTTCAATATTTAAGTTATGTACATTCGTGAACATAGACCTCCCCAAAGAGCTCCGCGTTTGTAAGGGCTCATATGAGTGGATTTGGGCCATTTCTCACCACGTCAGCCCAATGCATTTTGGTGAGAGCCAGAGCCTCGTTTGTTGATTAGCAGGGTGCACCACGAGCAGGTGAGATCGCCGTGGGTCCCGTGAGTTGAAAGGATCTACATAAAGCAGACTTCGGGACGAGCTATCCCAGCATATCGTTAGCGAGGGTGCTGTTGCGTTCCGAACGATGATCCCGTGACCTCTTCAAACGCCGAAGGTAACCACCGACGCAACTTTATTGGATTAAAATCTCCACATAACTCTGAATTCCCACCAGAAGGCAAGAGTATCTTTTCGAAGATATCTCCTCGGAAACCAAAGAAAAAAAAAAAGGGTCCCGTGAGTTGTTGTGCCGGACCTCTTACACCCCTTATATATATATGCAATCGCTGATCGCTAACTTCACTAGTTGGAAAGGCAATTTAAGATGAACATATATATATAAAAGAATATATATATATTATATATATATTATCTATATATATATATATATATAATATATATATTATCAGCTAATAGACACCTACTGCTCGTCCTCAACCTTACCAAAGATAGCAATTATATATAACAAACCAGCACTAACCTTGATAGTTGTATAAAGCTCCGGCCTATGCTGTACACCGGAGGCAAGAAAATCACTGAAATGATATTCCAGTTGCAGCTCATTGAGGATCATCAATGGATGCTTCCATGATAGCTCGGCATCGCTGATTGTGTTTATGTCCACCATTATAATTTAGGTTAATGTACCTTAACAAGGGTCGGTTACTACTATCATTGCAGTCTACTGTTATTGATCCTATCACTAAGTTCCAAGATGAGTTTCTTGATGGAGACTATCTGGGTACTACTGCAGCTCCTATTCCTACTAACAAACATTACTATGTGCATGAAAGGTAGCTAGTGAAATTAGAGTAGTAATGATGGTTAATGTCTCATATCCCAAGTCCAGTACAACATGTGCAATGTATACCATTCTAACTAGTGTCACAATATGAGCGAGAGTATCACATACTATCAAGAAAAAAGTTTTATACTATTAGAGCATATAAATCCAAATAAGAGACAGTCTAGGTAGTTTGTCTACATAAGTAAAAATTGTAGTCATCTTTATTATCCATCACCATTATCATGAGGTGATCTTCTTCAAAATTGAAATTTGGCAGTCAGATTGGGAAACCTATTCGTCTCAAATGATGATACTTAAGGCTGGTAACAACAGGTAATATAACTTACATTTACTGTATCAGAACTATAATAAGTTTATAGACACTTTATTTCTTTGTTATTTTTTAATTAAAATTTTTTTACAAAGTTAATAGTTATAGAAAAAAAAAATAGAAACATAAAAATTAAAAGGTACAAAAAAGTTGTCCACAAGCCGTTGCCAAGTCAACTTGTGAAGTTACCGAGAAAAAATAATTATAATTTAGTAAGATAACTTTACGAGTTCCTATTCCTAGGTAGCTATTTTTACTGGTGGTACATCCGTAGGTCTTTTTTGGTAGTAGATCTCTATTGATAGAGACCATCTAGGTAGGTACCACCACAGCGCCTATAGCAGTTAACAAACAGTACAGAGCCAACATTGCTATATTCCATATTGAATAGTGTTGTAGCTACTGTAATTACTGGGGTAAAGAGACTCAACATTTTATGTCTCAAACGACGAGCGCAATTCGATGCAGTGTATATTATCCTAACTAGCACCATGTTGTTAGAGGCAGACATGACTTACCATCGGATGAACATCCAGCTCGTGTCGTCGCTTAATTAAATAAAAAAAACAAAACCCGATAAAACCCTGAGCACAATGCTAATTATAAAATAAATTTTTTCGGTAGTATCTATTGCAGATAATACAATAAGCCGATGCAACGCAGTACTCATTCATACTTAGTATCCTAATTTCCAATATTTGTAATTAATAATCAAATAAAAGAAAAAGAAATATTTAATAATGACTAAATAGAGTAAATTATTCGTAATATCTTTACTAATGATAAAACAGAAACTAAACAAAGATATATGCGAACTTTAATAGATCTCCGATAATTGGTCCTGTACGATAATAATAAACTGCTCTAATAAACACACACAAACACGTTTTTCTTTTAATTTTCACTTTAAATAAGTAACAAAAATAAATTACTCATACAAAACTATCTCAAGGTTAAAACATCAACATAATAAATATACTAAAGCGCGGTATATTTTTATATATAGACTAACTACCTAGCTAACTTTTCGCCTGTCAAAAGAATCGATTCTTTTTTTAAGTGAAAAAAATCGATATTAAATTTGAAAAGAAAAAATTATCTCAATTTTTTTTAAAGAAATTTACTTCAAAAAATTTGTATTTTTTTTTAATTTTATGTAACTTTAGTTTCATCGTCAACATTTGGACTGATGTTGGAACTGACCTCGTAAGACCGGTCGGAGCAGGTGAATTAATAATGGAGGACGGTGATAGCAAGGGGTGTAAAGAGATCCCACGCAGCAGCTCACGGGACCCAAGCCAACCTCACCTGCTCGTGGTGCAGCCTGCTAATCAACAAACGAGGCCCTGGCTCCCACCAACCCGAATACGGCATCCTCTAGTGCCGAGCGGTACCGCATGCCTTGATGACTATATGTGGAGGTCTTTGGGGGGAAGTTTATGTCCAGCAGTGGGCGCATATCGGCTGATGATGATGATGATAGCAACACTAGCACAACACCGTTTTGAGATATAAAACGTTTTTTATTGAAATACTTTTATCTCAAGTTAGTCAAAATAACGCCATCTATTAACAATACATTCAGCTATAATATTATAAACATTTACTGCTAGTGGTCACTGTTGGTGACCACTAGGTACCACCGCAGCTCCTACTACAGTCGACATACAGTATTGTAAAACATTACTGTGTTCCGGTTCGAAGGGCGCTGTCTCTAAATTACTGCGGTACACACTTAACATGACAGATATTTATGCGATGAACGCAATATAGTGCAGTGTACGTATATCAACTAATGTTACGTTGTTATATTCGGGACTGTCACTTACTATCAGGTGACTGTTCCGCTAAATTCGGAGCGTCGTATAATTATAAAAAAAATGTGGTATAAGTAAAAAAGTATCATATTAGAAATCTAGCTTAAGGAAATATCGATGATAAAAGATCGATATTAATGTTACGATTCCGAAAATTCATCGATTAATTATAATCATAATCGATTTAGGTACCACGTATCGAATAAAATCGATATCACGTCTCTTTTGCGATTGGAAGCGATTTGAATATTTTGCCGGTTTATAGGGTGTTGTAGCTTACGAAACTCAACATCTTATGTCTCTAGCGACGAACGTAACACGGTGCAGTGTATAACATCCTCACTAGCGCCACTATGTTATGGGCAGGCGTATCACTTACCATCAGGTCAACGTGCTATTCGTCTCGTCGCTTAATCATATAAAAAAAAAATCCAGTTTGAAGGACGCTGTAGCTAGTGTAATTACTGAGGCGATGAGACTAGACATCTTATATTTCAGGCGACGAGCGCAATATGGTGCAGTATATACGGTCCGAACTAGCGTCACGTTGTTATGGGCAGGCGTATCACTTACCATCAGGTGAACATCCCGCTCGCCATTAATTGTATATAAAATATAGAAGTGAACATACCATAACGGCGACTGTGAAGCTGGGACAGTGGGCAGGCCCGCCCTGCTGCAGCACAGTGTACGTCACCCGCACGCCGAGCTCGTTCAGCGCGGAGACCGGCGACTTGCCGCCGGACTCCACCGCGTCCGCCGCGTTGGCGAGCGCCTGGTGGTAGAACGCGAGCTTTAATTAACCATGTAACTTGATTCAAGCTTCATTATGGTAGAGTGGGGATGGTGATGAGGATCTCGAACCCGCGTCGCTATCATATTTAAAATTGTCTGTCCATCATTGTCACATCATCAGAGCGGTCGGAAATGAGTGGATGTGAGAAGCTGAGCTAAAACGAGACACGCCCAGTATTTATTTGAAATATACCGAAAATTATAATAAGTCGTTTCATAAGAAGAAATCCTCTTTGAAAAGTGAATTCTTAATTAGTTCGTGTTAACTTTTATTTAGTTAATTAATCTATCTCGCTCACACCAATTGTATATACTGTTGTCAAAACGAGATGCACCTAGTATTATAACCCGATAAATAGAAATTGTAAAAAAAAATACTTGTTATTTAATAACAGAAATTGTACCCCCTATACGAACCCATACATAAGACAATTGCTAGTGCTTATAGGAGCCTAAGGCTATGCTGAATGTATGTGGAGATCTTTGGGAGAGGCCTATGTCCAGCAGTGGACGTCTATCGGCTGATGCTCATGATCATCATCAACCGGAAAGTGATTGTGATCCATTAAGGCTTACCTGCAAATTCCATTTGAAGCCGGCGTCCAGTCGGATGGAGCATGCACGACGTTTCGCTGGTGGGCCTCCATCTAAAAAAAAATCAATTAAGTTAAAAGGTTACGGTTTGAAAGGCGCTGTAGCTACAAGTAACTTTTTTTATTTTATACGATTAAGCTACGAGAGGAGCGGGACGTTCATCTGATGGTAAGTGATATGCCAGCCCATAACAATGTGGCGCTAGTAAAGATGGTATATACTGCATCATATTGCGTTCGTCGCCTGACATAAAATATTGAGTCTAATTACCTCAGTAATTACACTAGCTACAGCGTCGTTCAAACCGGATCACAATAATGTTTGCGCAGAACTATATGTCGGCTGCTATAGTTACTGCGGTGGTACCCACATAGACGGTCTCTGGCAACAGAGACCTACCACCAATAGTAGATATTGGTCCTTCAAATCGGATCACAGTAATGTTTGCACACTACTGTTTATCGGTTGCTATAGTCACTGCGGTGGTATCCACCTAGACAGTCTCCGGCAACAAATACCTAGCAGTGTAAATAAATCTACTTCTGAAAATATTTTTTCTTTTCAAGGAATTTTAATATCTATTTATTTTATTTAAAAAAAAATCGATTAATTTGACAAGCGAAAAACTAGTAGATAAGGTAGGTAGTAATTTACAAAAATATACCGAACTTTAGTATTGTATACAGGGTGTAAGTCAATATGTGTAAAAGATCTGTAGGGGCTAAAGTATAGCTCGTATCCTATCTATCTATGTATGGAATACCCCATAGAGACACACTTTAATTTTAAAATAAAATTTTATTTATATAAAATACGTATAAAAGCACATTATAAGTATACGCCGCGCCGGCCCTTAGTTTGACCGTTTTGTTTTTGTTGTAACACGCGCGAGCATATTGTTGTCGTTTTAGATATTGAGGTCAAAGTAAAAGTTTAAAGTAACAATTAATTTAAATTTTGCTCAAACTGACGGCTACGGTTGCTAATACAAGCACGAAGCATTTTTCTTAAGTCACATTGAGTGACTCGCCCTGTGAGCTGTTCTCTTATTTTGTCAGCAGCGACGATGATGCGTGACTTTAAATCTTCTAACAAGTTAATTGGTGTTGTGTACACTGAAGATTTCATGTGACCCAATAAGTAATAATCGCAAGGTGTTAAATCAGCAGGACACCTTGCAAACTACGGTGTTGCTCCGCCTCGGCCAGTCCATCGCTGAGGGAGAGCAGTGTCCAAACACTGTCTTACGCCGAGACGAAAACGGGCGGGACAACCGTCATACTCGAACACAAAGTATAGTCAAAGTATTTCTCTTCTGGTTTCCAATGGTATATCCTCCAGATAATTAAAAAAAAAATGATTTCGAAGAAAATCTTCGTACGTCTCCCCATTTAAAAAATTGTTGGGCAAAAGAGTGGGCCTATCAAGTAAGTATGCATTATACCCATCCATACGTTTACAGAGAATCTTCACTGATGAGCTCCTTCTCTAATCATGTGGGGATTTTCACCTCGCAGAGCTCAATATTAAGAAAATTTATTATGCCGTCTCTGTCAAACTTCAATTCATCAGTCCAAAATATTTTGGTGAGAAAACTATTATTTTCTAAGCTGTACGTCCGACCACGAAATTAGTTAAATTTAACTGTCGTACTGACTGTACCAAAAAATGACATTGCACATGTTTTACAATGAACTCAATATTTAAAACGACAACAACAAGCTCGCACGTGTTACAACAAAAACAAAAGAGTCAAATTAAGGGCCGGCGCGGCGTATACTTTTATGAGTCTCTACAGTTTGATTTTTGGATGGTGCTTGGTTTTATTACAAGTTTTTTTTTTAATTTTAGGAACTTTATGTACTTTTTTATACCTTGTTGGATAGGTATTGAAGTCTAAAAATTTTGTAAGAGTAATTTTTTTTTAAATTAAATCTGAAAATTGAAAGTAAAAGTTAAATGTGTGCGTGTGCGACTATTAGAGCAGTTTATTGTTATCGTACAGTCATTTATCAGAGATGTATTGAAGTTCGCTCGTCGGCCGAGACATATGTTGAGTCTCGTTACCCAAGTAATTTCAATAGCTACAGCTCCCTTCAAACCGGAAGACAACAATGTCTACACAGTACTCTTTTCCTTACCTAGAAGGTCTCCATCAAAGAGGCGAGTAGTTCAATTCCGGAGGTATATGTATACCTCCGGAATTGAACTACGTACTAGTAAGGTTTTTTTCAGAACCAGTGTAGTAGAATAAACGGTTAACTTATAACCGATGCGACGGTTACAATTATTACACGGCTAAATTAAAAGGTCGTATTGTTCGTATCTGCTAGCAGCGCACAAGCAACGCGTGTATTAGGTCTGGTAATACAATAAATTTTTTAAATCAAATTTTTTCTTTATTCTTTAATGTGGTGCAGTGTAAATCATCCTAATAAACGCTGAATGTATGCGTATTAATTTTGCGACACTTCTAAGTTTAAAAATAAAATAAAAATACCTTACTTAAAAAAAAAAATTAGGTCTATATTTTTTAATATCCTCCCTGTAGATGGACCGACGACATCATTAGAGCGGTCGAAAGTGAGAGGATGCGTGAAGCTGAGAATCGCATTTGGTGAAGACATTGGGGGAGGCCTATAATCCAGCAGTGGATAAACAAAGGCTGATAATGATGATGGTTTAATATAACTTAATTTATATATATATACTCTTTCGAGTTATTATCTCATATGACGGTAGGATCAAATTTCTTTTTCTCCTTCACTCCACGCTAATATATTTACTTTTAAAAAAAAATATAAATCAAATATATACTCAATTATACGATAATAAAACATCAGATCGTTCACACGGCATACTTAATTCTGACGGTAGAGAGGTGCAATATTGAAAACCGGAAAAAAGTTTTCTCAATCTGACCGCCAGTTTAATTTGAAGATCTAATAATCCTAATTGTGATGGATACATCAAATTATTTATATTATTGCAAATATTAAAATTAACAAGGAGACAGTGAACATGAACAGTACCTTCGGTGTCTTTATAAATCGCTACCGTGTTACCAGCCTCGCACATTTGTTGATGTTGTTGAAAATAACACAAAACACTCAGGTAGATAAAAAATATAAAACAAATATTAACATTAAATAATAATCATTGCGATGTACAAAATGGATAACAAATCACTTTCAACAAATTACAAATTTTATGCTAAGGGGGAACACGAGAAACCGGTGAATGTAAATCCACAGACGTCGCGCTCCTTTCCCACTGCGGCGGGAAATGACCGCGACGTCCAACTGTCAAACGATAATGCGCGGCAAATGAGTGTTGCCATTCGGTAAAAAAAAAAATATCTACTAAAAATATTTAAAATGTTTTATACTAATTAGTAAATAATAATTATAATTTTTTTTTATTAAATCAAGCGACGAGACGAACCTAACATTCACCTGATCGTGAGTGATACGCCTGCCCATAACAATGGAGCCCGAGTTAAAATTATATACACTGCACCGCATTGCGCTCGTTACCTTGAGACTTAAAACGTTAAGTCTCGCTGCCCCAGTAATTTCACTAGCTACAGCTCCCTTCAAACTGGAGCACAGTACTGTTTGAAGGCAGAAACAGGCGCTGCGGCGGTATCTAGACGTTAGTCACCAGGGACCTATCAGGAGTAACAGTAACTACAACGCCATTTCTAATATAACTAATTATTATAAATATAAAAATATTAATAACAGTATGAACGCAAAAAAATGGCCGATGCCGCACCAAAATTTGATCACGGATGTTATCTGTCAAAACAAAATGGCGGGAACTAGACTAAAGCCTACTCGCAGAGCTCAGCCCCTAGCCGACCTAGTACAAACATTTAAATACCAGACTTAGAAACTAGTTTTCGAAATACTTTAAAGTATGATTAATACTCGTGATTTAAACTGCGAATATTAAACTTTATTCAAATGACATAGAAGAAAAGACCGTCATTTTCATATTTATGGCAACCAGTGGATGTCCACCGCTGGGCACAGGTCCTTTGTAAATAATGATGCTTGAAGACCTCGTATTTGAAGTATTATGTTAAGTAATCAAAGCGAGCTTAGCCACGCCGCATTGCGATCGTCTCCTGAGATATAATAGGTTCAGTCTCGCTACCAAAGTAATTTCACTAGCTACAGCGCCTTTCAAACCGGAACACGGGAATTTTCATTGTTTATTTACTAGCTGTTAAATTGTTTAAGAAGTATATTGTTGACAACAGAGACCTACCAGCAATGATAGCTATTGGTCCTTTTAACCAGATCAAAGTAATGTTTGCCCAATATTGTCTGCCGGCTGCAATAAGTGCTGCGGTTGTACCTGGACGGTCTCCGGCAACAGAGACATACCAGCAGTAATATCTATTGGTTCTTCAAACTGGACCTACCACCAATAAACTTACCCACACTACCACAGCGACTGCGCCAGTTATTTTGCGAAACAGTAAAGTAAATATGAACTGAAACACTTACACCACGGCGTCGCTAACCGACGCTTCAGCGGCACACGGCGCGCGACAGCCTTGACATCAGTGCTGGAACTGACGCAGGGATCCTGTGAACAAAACAATTCTCAATCATCATCATTCATCATTATCATTGCCGTCCACTTCTGAACATAGACATCACAATAAAATCTACACTTTGATGAATCCAGCGCTGTCATGGATTCTTGCCAACATCCACCACAGTCACCATGGTATCCGGTACCGCCTAAAGTCAAGGGTTTAAATAGGGGCATTTAAGCCATAACCCACCATGCTAGCCCAATGCAGATTGGTGGGAGCCAGAGCCTCGTGAGTTGTGATGCGGGATCCCTTACAGGTCTCTTCAATCTCAACCTTCTACAATTCTCCATGGGTGACTGCTGAACAGTCACATAAAAAAATGGAATCATTTGTCAGTTTCTCTTAATAGAAGGACACTTTAGGGATTAGTTATAGAGAAGACACCTACTCTAATATCATCTGTTTATATACAGGATGAAAGGTAATAGGTGTAAAAGATCTGTAGGTGCTAAAGTATAGCTCGTATCCTGCCTATCTATGTATGGAATACCCCATCCAAAAATAATGCTTCCGGAGTTATAAATATTTTAAATATTTGTCAAAAAACTCCCGATTTTCTAGGAAAAAATTCGATAATTTTATTTCTTACTTATTTCTACACAAATTTTACCGTTATACTTATTGTTTAATCATTGTTTTAGTAAATTAATTTAATAATCATCACTTAGAGGCTAAAACTTTTAAATTAGGTTCTTTGAAAGTCGTGACAGTGAAAAATAAGGCGTCATACTTACATTTTTATTTAATTTTGAAATAAAATTTTACTTATAAAAAACACGTATAAAGCACATAAATAAGTATCTGACTTCAATACCTATCTAACAATGTATAAGAAAGTACATAAAGTTTCTAAAATTTAAAAACAAAACACTTGTAATAAAACTAAGTACCATGAAATATCAAACTGTAGAGACTCATAAAAGTATACGCCGCGCCGGCCCTTAGTTTGACCGTTTTGTTGTTGTTATAACACATGCGAGCATATTGTTGTCGTTTTAGATATTGAGTTCAGAGTAAAAGTTTAAAGTAACAATTAATTTAAATTTTGCTCGAACTGACCGTGATACAAGCACGAAACCTTTTTCTTAAGTCACATCGAGTGACTCGCCCTGTGAACTGTTCTCTTATTTTACCAGCAGCGGCGATGATGCGTGACTTTAAATCTTCTAACGAGTTAGTTGGTGTTGTGTACACTAAAGATTTCATGTGACCCCATAAGTAATTTGCTTCAGGTTAGAGCTCCTGGTCAAGAAGCTCACAACGAATGCGCGCCAGGAGCTGCAGAAGCGGCTTTGTGCTGGCCTTTGCAGTCAGACTGCAAGGGCGGTTTTATACTGCTCCTTGTGGCCGAGGTGGAGTCGCTTAGGGAGTACCTTCTGCGACTAAGCGGTGCCGTATCGTTGATGCGGCGGCGTTGAAGCCGCGGGGAACGATGAGTCGGTATTACGATGAGCCGCCGAAAGCTGTGAGCGGTTTCTCTCTTGGCTCAATGTTTTCGATATAAATTTCCTGACGATATTCGTCTGATGATACAATACCTGCTTATAAATTTACAATCAGATACTTTAGGTAGGTAGACTCAAAAATAAAAAGATTGTATATGACAAGGTGTAAGGGGTCCCGAGACCCAAACGACCCTCACCAGCTCGTTGTGCAGCCTGCTAATCAACAAACGAGGCTCTGGCTCCCACCAACCCGTATTGGCCTAATGTGGCAGGGAATGACCCAAATCCCCACATATGACCTGAGGCCCATGCTGACTGTGTGACCGATCGATGTGGAGATCTTTATGGGAGGTCGATGTCCAGCGTGGGACGTAATTGATAACTATACAAAGCAAAACGGTTTAATATTAATCTTACCCAATCCGCGAAATTATCTGGAAAAAAAAACTGCATATTAATATTTATCTTCACAAGTGTATTTCCTTAAGAAAATTATTATTAAAAAAAAAAACATAGTAATAATTGATGGTACTTTCAATCCAGGTATCCAGGATGTAAATAGATAGATTATTTCATTACAAGATAGTAACAGTTTTTTTTATACAATTAAACGACGGGGGAGGGGGCGGTCACCTGATGGTAAGTGACATGCCTTCCCATAACAACGCGACGCCAGTTAGGATGGACACTGCACCACATTGCGCTCGTCGCCTGATACATAAAATGTTGATTCTCGTTATCTCAGTAATTACACGAGCTACAGCGCCCTTCAAACGGGAACCCAGTAATGTTCGCACAGTAGTCCATCGGTTGCAAAAGATGCTGAAGTAATACCCACTTAGACCGTCCCGTTCATCTCATAGCGTCATAGAATAAAAAAGCCATTGATTTTATTTATTTATTATATTATTCCGCCTAACATCTTACGGAGCCCAAGTCAACCTCACCAGCACGCGGTGCACTCTGATGAATAACAGACGAGGCTCTGACCACCCACCGACCCGCACTGGGCCAGCCCAATTCCCCTCAATGAACTCCAACAAATGACGTGGTGGTCTTTGGGGGAGACTCTTGTCCAGCAGTGGACGTCTGTCAGCTGATGCCGATAGTGATTATCATTTTTAACGTTACCACCTTAAGGGTTTTTTTTTTTTTTTTATTAACGTGTGTAACAAAATGCTAACGGATTGCACACCCCGTACCAATACTGGGCCGGTAGTGGGGTAGTGTCGGACTCCAACCGACTAAAAAGCTTCACACGGTATTCCATCACTTCCGCAAAGAAATGTACGAGGGTCACGGGATAACACTTGATAGTTCTTCCGCAACCCCCGCTCGGTGCCCGGATCGAACGGGCCCGCCTCGGGGAGGGATGTGAAGCATCCCTCCCAATTGTCAAAATCCCTATCACTAAGCGGCGACGCGTCGGAATACGAGACGCGTCGCCAGATACGCCCCAGGAACCCTTTCCAAGGGGGGCGCCGGACCAACGGCCCTTGTCAGTCGCGGCGCCAGGTTCCTCTGCCTAAGGAGGCAAGCGGCGGTCGTGCGCTCGGCTCCGCCCGTCGGCGACGAGCTGTCTGCGCACTGCGACCGCCTCCTGCCCCCTCGGCGCCCGCTCTCTGTGACGCTCGGTCTCCCGCTTCTGCGACATAATGATATCGCAGAATCGGGATACCGCGTCCCATGACGCTTCGCTTCCGACCATGGTCCGTACCACAGCCGGCAGCGAGAGGTCACTCCCTATCGCCGCAACGAGCGCGGCCCTATCCCCCCCAAATTGCGGGCAATCGGCCAAGGCGTGGGACGATGTGTCCACCGGGTGTCCACACTCGTCGCACGCCTCGTCCGTCCTACCACTACAGTGACGCTGGTGCAGATAGCTCCCGAAGCAACCGTGCCCCGTGAGTATCTGCACCAGGCGGAAGTTTAAAACTCCGCTGTCCCTATCCAACCAGTCCTCGAGGACCGGTCGGACGGCCTCCACGGTGAGGCGACCGTGCGTCGGGTCTCGGAGTCGCCGCTCCCATCGCCGACGCACGTCCAGGCGCCCCTCTCGGCGCCACCTTTCCTCCTCGTCCGGCGACGGACGCTCACCCCCCCGCTCGAGGGCGCACTTCCGCCGCCAGTAGATACGCGCCAGCGACTCCGCTTCGAGATCCCACGGCGGCGTTCCGGCGAGGACGCACGCCGCCTCGAAGGAGACGGTACGGTAACCGCGTACGACCCGTATGGCCATGACACGCTGCGGTGCTCGCAGCAGAGTCCGGCCGCGGGCCGACAGGTTCTCCGCCCATATGGGCGCCCCGTATAACGCCATAGAGCGCACCACTCCA
>JARDWD010000125.1:0-14825 GCA_029034505.1 Ornithoptera priamus | reverse complement strand
ATGACTTTAATATTTAAGTTATGTACATTTGTGAACTTAAGTAACAGCGGAGTACAAACGGTGAAGGAGAACATCACGAGGACACCTGCACATGAAGTAGGATTTATTGTAAGGTGTGTGTGAAGTCACCAATCCGCGTTGGGCCCGCGCGGTGACTGGCCCATCACCTTCATATTGAGGGTAGGCCTGTGACCGCTCGGCATGGAAATGTAAATTAGCTGAAGAAGATAAAACAGAACCTTTGATACCGTTGACTGCTATCAATAGTGGGAGTGGGAAGTCGCGTGCCCAGCGATTATTCTAGGAATATATAATATTAGCCACGTGAGAATCCGCAAAACGCCAAACGTTTAGGATACGTGTAGTGGAGCTGGTCCCGATCATCATCATTATCAGCCGACAGACATCCACTCCTGGATATAGGCCTCCCCTAAAGATTTCCACGTCAATGGACTATACTTTCGTATAAATTATTAAATGCTACCCACTAATCTAAATCCCCACCACACCGAGGTAAATCGAACAGCGGCAGCCTACTGATGAGCACTGGAACAACGCTCGACACACCCCTTGAAACATCATACCGCCTGGCGGATCTGATCGACCAGGTCATCAACCTGATCAATATCCGCATTAATATAATTCATAGCATCCAGCTCTAATCTTAATTCGGGAACCTCGCGGTACGTTTCATACAAATCAGCCATTTGATCATCCAATGCGTGATCTCTTGACAGGAGGGTCTGGGTTCAATCCTGCCTGGGTATATTGAATACCGCCGAGCTGAACCATCGAAGCACGTCCACCATTCACAAGCCATAATTAAATTAAATGAAAGGACTAAAATATAAGACGGTAGACAATGAATCACACTGTCGGAATTTAGTCCGCGAATAAAATTGAGGGTTGACAAAAAAAAGTATGTGGGTAGGTCAGAGAATAAATTTGCAACTCAACATCATCATCATTATCAGCCGACAGAACCCACTGCTGGACATAGACCTCCCGCAATGATCTCCACGTCCACAGCAGCTACCCACAACCTTCACCAGAACATCGAGCCACCTGTTGGGGGGCTTGCCAACGCTGCGTCTTCCGGTACGCGATCGTCATTCGAAGACTTTAGTGCCCCATCGGCTGTCAGTCCTTCGAGCGGTGTCCTGCCCATTGCCGCTTGAGGCTAGCAATCTTTTGGACTATATCGGTGAGCTTAGTTCTCCTGCGGATCTCCTCATTTCTGATTCGGTCACGCAGGGAAACCCTGAACGTAATCATCAAACTACGCCACACACTCAACTACTTCACGCCGATACTTAAAAATCCTACCGGATATAACAAAACAGCGCGGTTAAAAAAATACGTGACGATAAGCAAGCGGTTGGTGTCCGCGGCGCAGGGTTCGGGTAGGTGGTGACCCGAAAACCCGCCATGTCGTGGCGGAGGGACTTAGTAACCGTGCACAGACACACAGTGAAGTGGAACCCACCCGGCTGGCCCGCGGTGAAGCGCTGGCGGTAAGTGGCCGCTTCAGGTTAGAGCATCGGTTGGATAACTGGAGCTCACCGGAGCGGCCGGAGGCTGCAGAGGCGGTTTATACTGCCCTCTGCAGCCGAGGTGGAGTTGCGGAGGTAGTACTCTCTACGACTAACAACGGGTGGCGGCGGGCCCAACATCGGATCTGCCGCGGGGAGCCGGGAGGGTATGCTTTCTTGGCTCCCATGGCCTCTGAGCGACGGGTTCGGGGGAATCCGTTGCCCGCGCGACTGCAGGAGGCCGAGGAGGGGGCGCGCTGTATGTTCCGGCGTACTCCTGCGGAAGTGAAAACGGAGGGTTCACCCCTCTCTCCAGAGATGGAGCTGCGTAAGCGGCCAGCGCCGGCGGGGTCGCGGATGGAGCGTAAGCGTTCCCGTAACCCCACCATCAGGCGAAGAGTTGGAACATCGTGGGGCTTTTAGTCCGTGCATGTCCGACATAACCTGTCCCTGCCCCGCGAGTACGGGTATGCGCAGGCATTTCCCCCACGTTAAACAAAAAAAAACCATACTCTACTATCAGCACGGTGTAGTTAGTTACCCTAAAAAGATCTGGAGCCCGGGGCACAGCGTTCACCTTAAACGCCGTCTGCACTACCAGCACCGGCCCATCTCCCACGCAACCATCCGATCACGAGGAGGTTGTCGAGATACCCACCGGCTGCAAATAAAATATCTATCCTACCCGAACCTTAACTATATTTACCTAAACCAGGCAACTGACAATCCCGTCTCCTCATCCCCCATCACCCGAGACATCCACTACTGAACATAGACCTCCCCAAAGAGCTCCGCGTTTGTATGGGCTCATATGAGTGGATTTGGGCCATTTCTCACCACGTCAGCCCAATGCGTTTTGGTGAGAGCCAGAGCCTCGTTTGTTGATTAGCAGGGTGCACCACGAGCAGGTGAGATCGCCGTGGGTCCCGTAAGTTGGAAGGATCTGCATAAAGCAGACTTCGGGACGAGCTATCCCAGCATATCGTCAGCGAGGCTGCTGTTGCGTTCCGAACGATGATCCCGTGACCTCTCCAAACGCCGAAAGTAACCACCGACGCAATTTTATTGGATTAAAATCTCCACATAACTCTGAATTCCCACCAGAAGACAAGAGTATCTTTTCGAAGATATCTCCTCGGAAACCAAAGAAAAAAAAAGAGTCCCGTGAGTCGTTGTGCCGGACCTCTTACACCCCTTTTATATATAAGCAATCGCTTATCGCTAACTTTACTAGTTGGAAAGACAATTTAAGATGAATATATAAATAAATAAGAATTATATATATATATATATATATATATATATATATATATACTTTCGACATGATGTATATATAATTCTCTTTCCCGTGAGTGGAGTAAGAAATTAAGGCAAGAAAGTATTTAGTACCAAGAAGGACCTTATGAACGTTTTATTGAAGGTAGGTCTCTGTTGCTGCAGACCGTCTAGGTAAGTACCACCGCAGCGCCTATCGCAGCCGACAGACAGCAGTGCAGACATTCATGGGTGTGATGAAGAGCGCTGTAGCTAGTTGAATTTCCGCGGTAACATTTAGCATCAGTCTTACGACGAGCATAATGATCTTAATTGACATCGGACTGGAAGACCATATGAGATCTTTGTAAGCCTAGTGGATTTGTATTGTATCTGGTAAATGAAAAGGTCTACATGAGTGTTATACGACGTGTGGAATCCAACGTGGAGAAGAGACCGGAGAAGTAGACAGTAAGTGGCAGAGGGAGTGAGATACGGCGAAGAAGGGGGCGAGATGTAAGAGATAGGAGTGATGGGCGGAAAGCGGGAAGAGGATAAGAGAGACAAATAGGAGGGGCAGATGTTACTTCAGTAATTTTACTAGCTATTTAACATAATCAGAGTGATACTTAAATGGTGTGCAACAACAGAGATCTACCACCAGTGAACAGTATGAATAAAAGAGAAGTGGGAATATTCCAATTATGAGCTTAACAAAAATCAACATCATCATCATTATCAGCTAATAGACACCTACTGCTGGTCCTCAACCTCCCCTAAGAATCTATTTGCTTCTTGCAAGCTTCACCCGTGTGTCAACCTTACCAAAGATAGCACTTATATATAACAAACCAGCACTAACCTTGATAGTTGTATAAAGCTCCGGCCTATGCTGTACACCGGAGGCGAGAAAATCACTGAAATGATATTCCAGTTGCAGCTCATTGAGGATCATCAATGGATGCTTCCATGATAGCTCGGCATCGCTGATTGTGTTTATGTCCATAATTATAATTTATTATAATATACCTTAACAAGGGTTTCGGTTACTACTGTTATTGATCCTATCACTAAGTTCCAAGATGACTTTCTGGATGGAGACTATCTGGGTACTACTGCAGCTCCTATTCCTACTAACAAACATTACTATGTGCATGAAAGGTAGCTAGTGAAATTAGAGTAGTAATGATGGTTAATGTCTCATATCCCAAGTCCAGTACAACATGGTGCAATGTATACCATTCTAGCTAGTGTCACATTATGAGCGAGAGTATCACATACTATCAGGAAGAAAGTTTAATACTATTAGAGTATATAAATCCAAATAAGAGACAGTCTAGGTAGTTTGTCTACATAAGTAAAAATTGTAGTCATCTTTATTTTCCATCACCAATATCATGAGGTGATCTTCTTTAAAATTGAAATTTGGCAGTCAGATTGGGAAACCTATTCATCTCAAATAATAATACTTAAGGCTGGTAACAACAGGTAATATAACTTACATTTACTGTATCAGAACTGTAATAAGTTCATAGACACTTTATATCTTTAATTGTTATTTTTTAATTAAAATTTTTATATTATTTTTTTATATTTATTTTTTAATTAAAGTTAATAGTTATAGAAAAAAAAATAGAAACATAAAAATTAAAAGGTACAAAAAAGTTGTCCACAAGCCGTTGCCAAGTCAACTTGTGAAGTTACCGAGAAAAAATAATTATAATTTAGTACGATAACTTTACGAGTTCCTATTCCTAGGTAACTATTTTTACTGGTGGTACATCCATAGGTCTTTTTTGGTAGTAGATCTCTATTGATAGAGACCATCTAGGTAGGTACCACCACAGCGCCTATAGCAGTTAACAAACAGTACAGAGCCAACATTGCTATATTCCATATTGAATAGTGTTGTAGCTACTGTAATTACTGGGGTAAAGAGACTCAACATTTTATGTCTCAAACGACGAGCGCAATTCGATGCAGTGTATATTATCCTAACTAGCACCATGTTGTTAGAGGCAGACATATGACTTACCATCGGATGAACATCCAGCTCGTGTCGTCGCTTAATTAAATAAAAAAACAAAACCCGATAAAACCCTGAGCACAATGCTAATTATAAAATAAATTTTTTCGGTAGTATCTATTGCAGATAATACAATAAGCCGATGCAACGCAGTACTCATTCATACTTAGTATCCTAATTTCCAATATTTGTAATTAATAATCAAATAAAAGAAAAAGAAATATTTAATAATGACTAAATAGAGTAAATTATTCGTAATATCTTTACTAATGATAAAACAGAAACTAAACAAAGATATATGCGAACTTTAATAGATCTCCGATAATTGGTCCTGTACGATAATAATAAACTGCCCTAATAAACACACACAAACACGTTTTTCTTTTAATTATCACTTTAAATAAGTAACAAAAATAAATTACTCATACAAAACTATCACAAGGTTAAAACATCAACATAACAAATATACTAAAGCGCGGTATATTTTTATATATAGACTAACTACCTAGCTAACTTTTCGCCTGTCAAAAGAATCGATTCTTTTTTTAAGTGAAAAAAATCGATATTAAATTTGAAAAGAAAAAATTATCTCAATTTTTTTTAAAGAAATTTACTTCAAAAAATTTGTATTTTTTTTTAATTTTATGTAACTTTAGTTTCATCGTCAACATTTGGACTGATGTTGGAACTGACCTCGTAAGACCGGTCGGAGCAGGTGAATTAATAATGGAGGACGGTGATAGCAAGGGGTGTAAAGAGATCCCACGCAGCAGCTCACGGGACCCAAGCCAACCTCACCTGCTCGTGGTGCAGCCTGCTAATCAACAAACGAGGCCCTGGCTCCCACCAACCCGAATACGGCATCCTCTAGTGCCGAGCGGTACCGCATGCCTTGATGACTATATGTGGAGGTCTTTGGGGGGAAGTTTATGTCCAGCAGTGGGCGCATATCGGCTGATGATGATGATGATAGCAACACTAGCACAACACCGTTTTGAGATATAAAACGTTTTTTATTGAAATACTTTTATCTCAAGTTAGTCAAAATAACGCCATCTATTAACAATACATTCAGCTATAATATTATAAACATTTACTGCTAGTGGTCACTGTTGGTGACCACTAGGTACCACCGCAGCTCCTACTACAGTCGACATACAGTATTGTAAAACATTACTGTGTTCCGGTTCGAAGGGCGCTGTCTCTAAATTACTGCGGTACACACTTAACATGACAGATATTTATGCGATGAACGCAATATAGTGCAGTGTACGTATATCAACTAATGTTACGTTGTTATATTCGGGACTGTCACTTACTATCAGGTGACTGTTCCGCTAAATTCGGAGCGTCGTATAATTATAAAAAAAATGTGGTATAAGTAAAAAAGTATCATATTAGAAATCTAGCTTAAGGAAATATCGATGATAAAAGATCGATATTAATGTTACGATTCCGAAAATTCATCGATTAATTATAATCATAATCGATTTAGGTACCACGTATCGAATAAAATCGATATCACGTCTCTTTTGCGATTGGAAGCGATTTGAATATTTTGCCGGTTTATAGGGTGTTGTAGCTTACGAAACTCAACATCTTATGTCTCTAGCGACGAACGTAACACGGTGCAGTGTATAACATCCTCACTAGCGCCACTATGTTATGGGCAGGCGTATCACTTACCATCAGGTCAACGTGCTATTCGTCTCGTCGCTTAATCATATAAAAAAAAATCCAGTTTGAAGGACGCTGTAGCTAGTGTAATTACTGAGGCGATGAGACTAGACATCTTATATTTCAGGCGACGAGCGCAATATGGTGCAGTATATACGGTCCGAACTAGCGTCACGTTGTTATGGGCAGGCGTATCACTTACCATCAGGTGAACATCCCGCTCGCCATTAATTGTATATAAAATATAGAAGTGAACATACCATAACGGCGACTGTGAAGCTGGGACAGTGGGCAGGCCCGCCCTGCTGCAGCACAGTGTACGTCACCCGCACGCCGAGCTCGTTCAGCGCGGAGACCGGCGACTTGCCGCCGGACTCCACCGCGTCCGCCGCGTTGGCGAGCGCCTGGTGGTAGAACGCGAGCTTTAATTAACCATGTAACTTGATTCAAGCTTCATTATGGTAGAGTGGGGATGGTGATGAGGATCTCGAACCCGCGTCGCTATCATATTTAAAATTGTCTGTCCATCATTGTCACATCATCAGAGCGGTCGGAAATGAGTGGATGTGAGAAGCTGAGCTAAAACGAGACACGCCCAGTATTTATTTGAAATATACCGAAAATTATAATAAGTCGTTTCATAAGAAGAAATCCTCTTTGAAAAGTGAATTCTTAATTAGTTCGTGTTAACTTTTATTTAGTTAATTAATCTATCTCGCTCACACCCATTGTATATACTGTTGTCAAAACGAGATGCACCTAGTATTATAACCCGATAAATAGAAATTGTAAAAAAAAAATACTTGTTATTTAATAACAGAAATTGTACCCCCTATACGAACCCATACATAAGACAATTGCTAGTGCTTATAGGAGCCTAAGGCTATGCTGAATGTATGTGGAGATCTTTGGGAGAGGCCTATGTCCAGCAGTGGACGTCTATCGGCTGATGCTCATGATCATCATCAACCGGAAAGTGATTGTGATCCATTAAGGCTTACCTGCAAATTCCATTTGAAGCCGGCGTCCAGTCGGATGGAGCATGCACGACGTTTCGCTGGTGGGCCTCCATCTAAAAAAAAATCAATTAAGTTAAAAGGTTACGGTTTGAAAGGCGCTGTAGCTACAAGTAACTTTTTTTATTTTATACGATTAAGCTACGAGAGGAGCGGGACGTTCATCTGATGGTAAGTGATATGCCAGCCCATAACAATGTGGCGCTAGTAAAGATGGTATATACTGCATCATATTGCGTTCGTCGCCTGACATAAAATATTGAGTCTAATTACCTCAGTAATTACACTAGCTACAGCGTCGTTCAAACCGGATCACAATAATGTTTGCGCAGAACTATATGTCGGCTGCTATAGTTACTGCGGTGGTACCCACATAGACGGTCTCTGGCAACAGAGACCTACCACCAATAGTAGATATTGGTCCTTCAAATCGGATCACAGTAATGTTTGCACACTACTGTTTATCGGTTGCTATAGTCACTGCGGTGGTATCCACCTAGACAGTCTCCGGCAACAAATACCTAGCAGTGTAAATAAATCTACTTCTGAAAATATTTTTTCTTTTCAAGGAATTTTAATATCTATTTATTTTATTTAAAAAAAAATCGATTAATTTGACAAGCGAAAAACTAGTAGATAAGGTAGGTAGTAATTTACAAAAATATACCGAACTTTAGTATTGTATACAGGGTGTAAGTCAATATGTGTAAAAGATCTGTAGGGGCTAAAGTATAGCTCGTATCCTATCTATCTATGTATGGAATACCCCATAGAGACACACTTTAATTTTAAAATAAAATTTTATTTATATAAAATACGTATAAAAGCACATTATAAGTATACGCCGCGCCGGCCCTTAGTTTGACCGTTTTGTTTTTGTTGTAACACGCGCGAGCATATTGTTGTCGTTTTAGATATTGAGGTCAAAGTAAAAGTTTAAAGTAACAATTAATTTAAATTTTGCTCAAACTGACGGCTACGGTTGCTAATACAAGCACGAAGCATTTTTCTTAAGTCACATTGAGTGACTCGCCCTGTGAGCTGTTCTCTTATTTTGTCAGCAGCGACGATGATGCGTGACTTTAAATCTTCTAACAAGTTAATTGGTGTTGTGTACACTGAAGATTTCATGTGACCCAATAAGTAATAATCGCAAGGTGTTAAATCAGCAGGACACCTTGCAAACTACGGTGTTGCTCCGCCTCGGCCAGTCCATCGCTGAGGGAGAGCAGTGTCCAAACACTGTCTTACGCCGAGACGAAAACGGGCGGGACAACCGTCATACTCGAACACAAAGTATAGTCAAAGTATTTCTCTTCTGGTTTCCAATGGTATATCCTCCAGATAATTAAAAAAAAAATGATTTCGAAGAAAATCTTCGTACGTCTCCCCATTTAAAAAATTGTTGGGCAAAAGAGTGGGCCTATCAAGTAAGTATGCATTATACCCATCCATACGTTTACAGAGAATCTTCACTGATGAGCTCCTTCTCTAATCATGTGGGGATTTTCACCTCGCAGAGCTCAATATTAAGAAAATTTATTATGCCGTCTCTGTCAAACTTCAATTCATCAGTCCAAAATATTTTGGTGAGAAAACTATTATTTTCTAAGCTGTACGTCCGACCACGAAATTAGTTAAATTTAACTGTCGTACTGACTGTACCAAAAAATGACATTGCACATGTTTTACAATGAACTCAATATTTAAAACGACAACAACAAGCTCGCACGTGTTACAACAAAAACAAAAGAGTCAAATTAAGGGCCGGCGCGGCGTATACTTTTATGAGTCTCTACAGTTTGATTTTTGGATGGTGCTTGGTTTTATTACAAGTTTTTTTTTTAATTTTAGGAACTTTATGTACTTTTTTATACCTTGTTGGATAGGTATTGAAGTCTAAAAATTTTGTAAGAGTAATTTTTTTTTAAATTAAATCTGAAAATTGAAAGTAAAAGTTAAATGTGTGCGTGTGCGACTATTAGAGCAGTTTATTGTTATCGTACAGTCATTTATCAGAGATGTATTGAAGTTCGCTCGTCGGCCGAGACATATGTTGAGTCTCGTTACCCAAGTAATTTCAATAGCTACAGCTCCCTTCAAACCGGAAGACAACAATGTCTACACAGTACTCTTTTCCTTACCTAGAAGGTCTCCATCAAAGAGGCGAGTAGTTCAATTCCGGAGGTATATGTATACCTCCGGAATTGAACTACGTACTAGTAAGGTTTTTTTCAGAACCAGTGTAGTAGAATAAACGGTTAACTTATAACCGATGCGACGGTTACAATTATTACACGGCTAAATCAAAAGGTCGTATTGTTCGTATCTGCTAGCAGCGCACAAGCAACGCGTGTATTTGGTCTGGTAATACAATAAATTTTTTAAATCAAATTTTTTCTTTATTCTTTAATGTGGTGCAGTGTAAATCATCTTAATAAACGCTGTATGTATGCGTATCAATTTTGCGTCGCGTCGAAGTTTAAAAATAAAATAAAAATACCTTACTTTAAAAAAAAATTAGGTCTACATTTTTTAATATCCTCCCTCTAGATGGACCGACGACATCATTAGAGCGATCGAAAGTGGGTGGATGCGTGAAGCTGAGAATCGCATTTGGTGAAGACATTGGGGGAGGCCTATAATCCAGCAGTGGATAAACAAAGGCTGATAATGATGATGGTTTAATATAACTTAATTTATATATATATATATACTCTTTCGAGTTATTATCTCATATGACGGTAGGATCAACTTTCTTTTTCTCCTTCACTCCACGCAAGTATATTTACTTTTTTAAAAAAATATATAAATCCAATATATACTCAATTATACGATAATAAAACATCAGATCGTTCACATGGCATACTTAATTCTGACGGTAGAGAGGTGCAATATTGAAAACCGGAAAAAAGTTTTCTCAATCTGACCGCCAGTTTAATTTGAAGATCTAATAATCCTGATTGTGATGGATACATCAAATTATTTATATTATTGCAAATATTAAAATTAACAAGGAGACAGTGAACATGAACAGTACCTTCGGTGTCTTTATAAATCGCTACCGTGTTACCAGCCTCGCACATTTGTTGATGTTGTTGAAAATAACACAAAACACTCAGGTAGATAAAAAATATAAAACAAATATTAACATTAAATAATAATCATTGCGATGTACAAAATGGATAACAAATCACTTTCAACAAATTACAAATTTTATGCTAAGGGGGAACACGAGAAACCGGTGAATGTAAATCCACAGACGTCGCGCTCCTTTCCCACTGCGGCGGGAAATGACCGCGACGTCCAACTGTCAAACGATAATGCGCGGCAAATGAGTGTTGCCATTCGGTAAAAAAAAAAAATATCTACCAAAAATATTTAAAATGTTTTATACTAATTAGTAAATAATAATTATATTTTTTTTTTATTAAATCAAGCGACGAGACGAACCTAACATTCACCTGATCGTGAGTGATACGCCTGCCCATAACAATGGAGCCCGAGTTAAAATTATATACACTGCACCGCATTGCGCTCGTTACCTTGAGACTTAAAACGTTAAGTCTCGCTACCCCAGTAATTTCACTAGCTACAGCTCCCTTCAAACTGGAGCACAGTACTGTTCGAAGGCAGAAACAGGCGCTGCGGCGGTATCTAGACGTTAGTCACCAGGGACCTATCAGGAGTAACAGTAACTACCACGCCATTTCTAATATAATTAATTATTATAAATATAAAAATATTAATAACAGTATGAACGCAAAAAAATGGCCGATGCCGCACCAAAATTTGATCACGGATGTTATCTGTCAAAACAAAATGGCGGGAACTAGACTAAAGACTACTCGCAGAGCTCAACCCCTGGCCGACCTAGTACAAACATTTTTAAATACCAGACTTAGAAACTAGTTTTCGAATACTTTAAAGTATGATTAATACTCGTGATTTAAGCTGCGAATATTAAACTTTATTCAAATGACATAGAAGAAAAGACCGTCATTTTCATATTTATGGCAACCAGTGGATGTCCACCGCTGGGCACAGGTCCTTTGTAAATAATGATGCTTGAAGACCTCGTATTTGAAGTATTATGTTAAGTAATCAAAGCGAGCTTAGCCACGCCGCATTGCGAGCGTCTCCTGAGATATAATATGTTCAGTCTCGCTACCAAAGTAATTTCACTAGCTACAGCGCCTTTCAAACCGGAACACGGGAATTTTCATTGTTTATTTACTAGCTGTTAAATAGTTTAAAAATTTAATATTTAGTGGAAGTCTATTTTTTTATTAATTTTTTAGCATCTGTTTAAATATGACAGCTGTTTTTTTTTTTAAATGAAATCTTTCAGTTGAAAATTTATTGGCTGCCAATATTTTTCATTGTTTATTTACTAGCTGTTAAATTGTTTAAGAAGTATATTGTTGTTGTATTGTTGACAACAGAGACCTACCAGCAATGATAGCTATTGGTCCTTCTAACCAGATCAAAGTAATGTTTGCCCAATACTGTCTGCCGGCTGCAATAGGCGCTGCAGTGGTACCTGGACGGTCTCCGGCAACAGAGACATACCAGCAGTAATATCTATTGGTTCTTCAAACCGGACCTACCACCAATAAAGTTACCCACACTACCACAGCGACTGCGCCAGTTATTTTGCGAAACAGTAAAGTAAATATTAACTGAAACACTTACACCACGGCGTCGCTAACCGACGCTTCAGCGGCACACGGCGCGCGACAGCCTTGACATCAGTGCTGGAACTGACGCAGGGATCCTGTGAACAAAACAATTCTCAATAATCATCATTCATCATTATCATTGCCGTCCACTTCTGGACATAGACATCACAATAAGATCTACACATTGATGAATCCAGCGCTGTCATGGATTCTTGCCAACATCCACCACAGTCAGCATGGTATCCGGTACCGCCTAACGTCAAGGGTTTAAATGGGGGGGATTTAGGCCATAACCCACCATGCTAGCCCAATGCAGATTGGTGGGAGCCAGAGCCTTGTGAGTTGTGGTGTGGGATCCCTTACAGGTCTCTTCAATCTCAACCTTCTACAATTCTCCATGGGTGACTGCTGAACAGTCACATAAAAAATGGAGTCATTGGTCAGTTTCTCTTAATAGAAGGACACTTTAGGGATTAGTTATAGAGAAGACACCTACTCTAATATCATCTGTATATATACAGGATGAAAGCTAATAGGTGTAAAAGATCTGTAGGTGCTAAAGTATAGCTCGTATCCTGCCTATCTATGTATGGAATACCCCATCCAAAAATAATGCTTCCGGAGTTATAAATATTTTAAATATTTGTCAAAAAACTCCCGATTTTCTAGGAAAAAATTCGATAATTTTATTTCTTACTTATTTCTACACAAATTTTACCGTTATACTTATTGTTTAATCATTGTTTTAGTAAATTAATTTAATAATCATCACTTAGAGGCTAAAACTTTTAAATTAGGTTCTTTGAAAGTCGTGACAGTGAAAAATAAGGCGTCATACTTACATTTTTATTTAATTTTGAAATAAAATTTTACTTATAAAAACACGTATAAAGCACATAAATAAGTATCTGACTTCAATACCTATCCAACAAGGTATAAGAAAGTACTTAAAGTTCCTAAAATTAAAAAAAAAACTTGTAATAAAACCAAGCACCATCCAAAAATCAAACTGTAGAGACTCATAAAAGTATACGCCGCGCCGGCCCTTTGACCCTTTTGTTGTTGTTGTAACACGCGCGAGCTTGTTGTTGTCGTTTTAGATATTGAGTTCAGAGTAAAAGTTTAAAGTAACAATTAATTTAAATTTTGCTCGAACTGACCGTGATACAAGCACGAAACCTTTTTCTTAAGTCACATCGTGTGACTCGCTCTGAGAACTGTTCTCTTATTTTACCAGCAGCGGCGATGATGCGTGACTTTAAATCTTCTAACGAGTTAGTTGGTGTTGTGTACACTAAAGATTTCATGTGACCCCATAAGTAATATGCTCCAGGTTAGAGCTCCTGTTCAAGAAGCTCACAACGAATGCGCGCCAGGAGCTGCTGGAGCGGCTTTGTGCTGGCCTTTGCAGTCAGACTGCAAGGGCGGTTTTATACTGCTCCTTGTGGCCGAGGTGGAGTCGCTGAGGGAGTACCTTCTGCGACTAAGCGGTGCCGTATCGTTGATGCGGCGGCGTTGAAGCCGCGGGGGAAGAGGAGTGTCGGTATTACGATCAGCCGCGAAGAGCCGTGAGAGTTTTCTCTCTTGGCTCAATGTTTTCAATGTGATACAATACCTGCTTATAAATTTACAATTAAATATTTTAGGTAGGTAGACTCGAAAATAAAGATTTCTATATAAAGGTTGTATATGACAAGGTGTAAGGGGTCCCGAGACCCAAACGACCCTCACCTGCTCGTGCAGCCTGCTAATCAACAAACGAGGCTCTGGCTCATGGAATGGAATGACCCAAATTCCCTCATATGACCTGAGGGCCATGCTGACTGTGTGACTGATCAATGTGGAGGTCTTTATGAGAGGTCGATGTCAAGCATGGAACGTAATTGATAACTATACAAAGCAAAACGGTTTAATATTAATCTTACCCAATCCGCGAAATTATCTGGAAAAAAAAACTGCATATTAATATTTATCTTCACAAGTGTATTTTCTTAAGAAAATTATTATTAAAAAAAAAAACATAGTAATAATTGATGGTACTTTCAATCCAGGTATCCAGGAGGTAAATAGATAGATTATTTCATTACAAGATAGTAACAGTTTTTTTTATACAATTAAACGACGGGGGAGGGGGCGGTCACCTGATAGTAAGTGACATGCCTTCCCATAACAACGCGACGCCAGTTAAGATGGACACTGCACCACATTGCGCTCGTCGCCTGATACATAAGATGTTGATTCTCGTTACCTCGGTAATTACACGAGCTACAGCGCCCTTCAAACCAGAACACAGTAATGTTCGCACAGTAGTCCATCGGTTGCAAAAGGTGCTGAAGTAATACCCACTTAGACCGTCCCGTTCATCTCATAGCGTCATAGAATATAAAAGCCATTGATTTTATTTATTTATTATATTATTCCGCCTAACATCTTACGGAGCCCAAGTCAACCTCACCAGCACGCGGTGCACTCTGATGAATAACAGACGAGGCTCTGACCACCCACCGACCCGCACTGGGCCAGCCCAATTCTCCTCAATGAACTCCAACAAATGCCGTGGTGGTCTTTGGGGGAGGCTCTTGTCCAGCAGTAGACGTCTGTCGGCTGATGCCGATAATGATTCTCATTTTTAACGTTA
>JARDWD010000118.1:0-14954 GCA_029034505.1 Ornithoptera priamus | reverse complement strand
TATTATTGGTGGTAGTGTCTCTGTTGCCGGAGACCGTCTAGGTACCGCCGCAGCGCCTATTGCAGCCGATAAACAGTACTGCGATCCGGTTTGAAGGGCGCTGTAGTTATTATTGGTGGTAGTGTCTCTGTTGCCGGAGACCGTCTAGGTACCACCGCAGGACCTATAGCAGCCGATAAACAGTACTGCGATCCGGTTTGAAGGGCGCTGTAGTTATTATTGGTGGTAGTGTCTCTGTTGCCGGAGACCGTCTAGGTACCGCCGCAGCGCCTATTGCAGCCGATAAACAGTACTGTAATCCGGTTTGAGGGGCGTTGTAGCTATCACTGGTGGTAGTGTCTCTGTTGCCGGAGACCGTCTAGGTACCACCGTAGGACCTCTAGCAGCCGATAAACAGTACTGTGATCCGGTTTGAAGGGCGCTGTAGCTATTACTGGTGGTAGTGTCTCTGTTGCCGGAGACCGTCTAGGTACCACCGCAGGACCTATAGCAGCCGATAAACAGTACTGTAATCCGGTTTGAGGGACGCTGTAGCTATTACTGGTGGTAGTGTCTCTGTTGCCGGAGACCGTCTAGGTACCACCGCAGGACCTATAGCAGCCGATAAACAGTACTGTGATCCGGTTTGAAGGGCGCTGTAGCTATTACTGGTGGTAGTGTCTCTGTTGCCGGAGACCGTCTAGGTACCACCGCAAGACCTATAGCAGCCGATAAACAGTACTGAGATCCGGTTGGAAGGACGCTGTAGCTAGTGTAATTACTGGGGTAATAACACGTCGGCATCATTTCTCAAGCGACTTTTTTTTTCAACAAATTGACGACACGAACTCAGCCGGATGGTAAGTGATACGCCCGACTATAACATGGCGCCAGTTAGTATGATATACACTGCATCACATGTCGCTCGTCGCATTGAAACAACATGTATGTCGCGTTACCGCAGTAATCTCATTAGCTACAGCGCCCTTTAGTATACACAGTGATGTTTCCACGATACTGTTTGTCGCTGCGGTGATACATACAGGGTGTCCCACAATAGAGGCTTATACACTACAGCGCCTTTCAATACTGATACTGAAGGGCGCTGTAGTTTCAATTTCATTTCGATCTCGATATAAACTAAAGTTATCTAACGCGAAGTCGGTATGTATCGAGCGGAGTCGTTTCCGTATTGAAGGGCGCTGTAGTTTCAATTTCATTTCGATCTCGATATAAACTAAAGTTATCTAAGGCGAAGTCGGTATGTATCAGGCAGTCGTTTCCGTGTTGAAGGGCGCTGTAGCTAATGAAAACGAATAAAAGACATAGTTTCGATTTAAATGACCATTACACCGTTATTAATTGTACTATCCAGCTGTAGTGTTCCACCTCAGTATTGAAGGGCGCTGTAGCTAATGAAACAGGATAGAAAGACATATCGTTTCTATTGAAATAATCATTGGACTATTATTAATTCTGCTATCAAGCAGCAGTGTACCATTTCAATTTTGAAAGGCGCTGTAGCTAATGACGCCATATGCAAATACAACGTTTCAATCGCCACTAATCCACTTAAGTTAACAATAGCAACACTTATATCAAGCAGCGTATAATTTTGGTATTGAAGGGCGCTGTAGCTGATTAAAATTTTTTTTTTTTTTAATAATCCCACAACGAAGTTCGTCAAAGGCATCGGATCCTAGCCGGCTCTAGTTCTACGCTACAACTGATAGGCTGTGATAGCTTACGTGCTCGATGGAGTCGCGCCAGGAGCCAACCCTCGCGCCGACACCCCTCCCCGAGCCCCCTCATACCCCCAACCCCCCACCCTGCTGAGCATTCCATTTGTCAGATGAGTCAGCTCTATTGCCAACTGCCAACCGGCCGTCCCCCCGGGAATAGTATTTTTTGGGAACACAATAAACACAACCGGGATCCGAATTCGTGACCTTTGAATGATAAACGTTGGGTACATTTGATACTCCTTCTAGAACCTTCTAGAAGCTTCTGGAAGCTTCTGGAACATTCCGTATATGATACAGCGGTGTGAGGGGTTCCGTCCTACATATTACGGATCCTACTCCAACCTCACATGCACGGTCTCTTATCACGCACCAACCCGCATTGAGCCAGCGCGGTGGGACTCGATGGAAGCGTGTGCCCAGCAGTGGGCATAATCCAGCTGTTAAAATATTGCCGCCAAACGGTACTGTGCTATAACAAATTTCCAATTTGAAGGCCGTTGTAGCTATTGAAATTATCTACTGATTCAGTGTGGGGATCTTTGCGTGGGGGACTATGTCCAGCAGTGGACTCGGCTGATGATATACACATATTTATAGTCTCCGGACGACGAGGATGTTGTAGAAGTGTATATCATCCTAACACGTGTATGCGACAATAAATGTAGCTTTTGTAGCTTTTTTCCCAACAATCAGCCGAACGATCACTTGATTTGATGTGAACATAGAAATCTTGAATATGAAAGCCCTGTGTATATATTCTAAGCTACAACAGTTTTATCTTCATACCTTTCTAATCACTTATCGTTTTTATAATAATGACTACAACGCCCTTCAAACCGGATAAAAAAAAATTATTTTATGTTCATGTTGTGACTATATATAAATTTGTGTCCGTTTTTGTGATAGTGGAGTGTGTTATTTCCGTTTCCCAGCAGTGGGAATTTAGCGTGGGCAATTTGCACAATAATACTGTTTGATTGATATTAGGCACGTTTTGTACGGTATCCGTTCGCCCTCCCCATTAAACGAGCTGGATGTAACCCACTAGAGGGTAATGTCACTGAATAGCATCGGAATGGCCGGAAGTTGTATATCGGGGGTTCACATAGGGGTCGCACCCCTTATGTACCACCACTTCCGATACGACCAGTTACAAGGGCCGTATCCACCCTATCGACTGTGCGAGGTTATGTAATGCAGGTTTTTTTTTTTAATTCGGATATTTACGTTTTTTTTTTTATTTCGGATATTTACACGTTTTTTTTTATTTCGGATATTTACACGTTTTTTTTTATTTCGGATATTTACACGTTTTTTTTTATTTCGGATATTTACACGTTTTTTTTTATTTCGGATATTTACACGTTTTTTTATTATTTCGGATATTTACACGTTTTTTTTTTATTTCGGATATTTACACGTTTTTTTTTATTTCGGATATTTACACGTTTTTTTTTATTTCGGATATTTACACGTTTTTTTTTATTTCGGATATTTACACGTTTTTTTTTATTTCGGATATTTACACGTTTTTTTTTTATTTCGGATATTTACACGTTTTTTTTTTATTTCGGATATTTACACGCTTTTTTTTATTTCGGATATTTACACGCTTTTTTTTATTTCAGATATTTACACTTTTTTTTTATTTCGGATATTTACAAGTTTTTTTTTAATTCGGATAATTACACAATTTTTTTTTTTTTACTACTACCGGCAGGGTAAGTTGATAAAGATTATTACCCTACAAGAAAATGGTATGATGATATACCGCTGTGGTATAACAAGTCTTCTTACCACCAATACCATGAGTACGGCTTAGTGTTAGCACAGTACAGTTCGGTCTACCATCAGCGAAGTGCGTCGCTGCTTCGCCGAGGAACAGCTCCAGATTATGGAGATGGTATGACCTGGTGCGTTCGCAACATGATCCTTTCCCAAGCAGGTATCGTACGTGTCTACCGTCTGGTGCGATGTGGTGGTGATCGATGCACCAGCGAACGACCAGGCCACTGTCGCTGGTGACGGACGGTGATGGATGGTGCACGCTAGTTACCAGCTACAACCACACCACCAGTAACTTAGCCAATGGACTGGTAGGAGTTACACTTGATAGCGAGTGATACGCCTCCGCCCGTGACAACGTGACACTACTTACGATGTCTTACACTGCACCACATAGTGATAGTCGCCTGGAAGATATGTCGAGTCTCGTTGCCCCAGTAAGCTCACTAACCACAGCGCCCTTCAAACCGGATCACAGCAATGTCCGCACAGTACTGTGTGTCGGCTGCAATAGGCGCTGCGGTGGTACCTAGACGGTCTCCGGCAACAGAGACACTACCACCAATAATAGCTGCAGCGCCCTTCAAACCGGATCACTAAAATATTTGCAGGGCTGTCTATCGGCTGCAATAGGCGTTGCCGGAGAGCACCTAGATACGACCGCAGCGGCTGTTCTAGTCGACGAACAGTACTGTACAAACATTACTGTGTTCCGGTTTGAAGGACGCTGTGGCTAGTAAAATTATTAGAGTAACGAGACTTTAACGTATCTCTTATAGCGACGAGCACGATATAGTGCAATGTAAGACTTCCTCACTAAAACCACATGGTTATAGGAGTATCACTTATTATCAGGTGAACGTCCCCCTCGTCTCATTGTCCGCAAATTAAAAAAAAAAATAAACTTCATCAATCGATTTTCAAAATTAGTAAATAGATATTTGTACATACAAGATATAGAACTATCTCTATCTCTTTCTATTGCCACATCTCTGTATACATCCATCTCTTTCGCACACCGATCAACGCAAACAAAGCTTCACTTCTCAGGTTTATGAACGTCATTTAAAGCTTAAACAACATATCGAAGCTTCACCGGCATATTTTCAATATGGCTGTGGCTAATCCCACAGTCCCAGCAGTGGGAATACTATATTAAACATGTTATATAATTGAGCAAACTACTCACCGGTTTCCGTATCCACCGTGTAAGAGAGACCGGCCCACGGATCGTCCTGGACGGGGAGAAAAAACACCATTATTTCATCACCAACAAATCTATGAGGATTTAATTGGAGCAGAGTATGGGATGGAGTCCCAGCAGTGGGATGAAGCGATAAAGCGATTTCGTATCCTCAATAACCATGGAACAATGTCATTACCTCTTTAGGTTCCGCATCTAACAGCGACGCCTTCACCTTCTCGATCTTCTCCGTCTCCTCCTTCTTCTTCTCCTCCTGGATCTTCTCCTCGGCCAGCTTCAGCTCCTTAGCGATCTCATCGCCGATGTTCACTTTCGTCGCCTGAGGGCCCTCCTACATAAGTTGGAACATATGAGCTCAAGTTACAATATTTCATGATCATCATCAGCCCTATAAAGAGCGGCTCGTTCACCTGATGTTAAGTGATACGCCCGCCCATAACATGGCGCTAATTAGAACGTTATACACTGCACCACATTGCGCTCATCACTTAAGACATAAGAAGTTCAGTCTCGTTACCCTAGTAATTACACTAGCTGCAGCGCCCTTCAAACCGGATCACAGCAACGTCGCACAGTACTGTGTGTCGGCTGCAATAGGCGCTGCGGTGATACCTAGACGGTCTCCGGCAACAGAGACACTACCACCAGTAATAGCTGCAGCGCCCTTCAAACCGGATCACAGCAATGTCCGCACAGTACTGTGTGTCGGCTGCAATAGGCGCTGCGGCGGTACCTAGACGGTCTCCGGCAACAGAGACACTACCACCAATAATAGCTGCAGCGCCCTTCAAACCGGATCACAGCAAAGTCGCACAGTACTGTGTGTCGGCTGCAATAGGCGCTGCGGTAGTACCTAGACGGTCTCCGGCAACAAAGACTAACATCAGTAATAGCTGTGGCGCCCTTCAAACCGGATCACATTAATAGTGCATACATACTGGAAAGGGTACCGGGTTCGATTCTCACTCAAATTCCAAATCGATACACTCCCAGAACAGATTTCAATGTAGGTCCATCTCCAGTAGTGGGAATGGGTTAATGGCTATGTTGCATTACTCACCGGCTGCACCGGGTCCTCCAGCGAGAAGCCCATATCCACATCCTGCTTCCACAGCACCTCGATGAGGTCCATGTCCTGGTGACAGAAGAAAACAATTACTATTTACCAGTAAGCATTCAGTAACAATCAACAGTAGTCAGATGTATAGTAAACTGTGAGTCTTCTAGAACCTACATGTTCTAGAAAGATTCCATCTCATGATGATCCCAAAATACCAACCTTCAATGGTCCAGGTTCGAATCCATCACCACGCTGGCCCAGTGCTACTTGGTGGGTGGTCAGAGCCTCATGCAGATTAGCAGGGTGCACCGAGTGCAGGCGAGGTCGAATTAGACCGTTTACACAAAAGAAAAAAAAAAAAAAAATTGCAACTGGAATGATGACGCATCCTCAAAACCCTACGGCCTTTGCCGTATTTCGATGACAATTCACGTATTAAATAAAAAAAAAAAATTACAGATATAAATATGTAGTATTTATATGAAGAAAACATCTCACAAAAAAAAAAAAAATAGGCTTCACATTTACATTAGCACCACTCATCAAAAAAAAAAAAAAAAACCACATCTCGTCCCTACTTGGCATAACATCGTCGCGGCTTTTTGCATTTAGCGATATTAAAAAGTAAAAAACGCGCGCGGGCCGGCGCGCCGCGGCGTCGACAAGATGGCGGCCGGCCCCAAGATGGCGGTATCGGGACATCGATCGCGCGCCGATCGATGTCCCGATTAAATTCCGAAGTTAACCGATACGAAAACATTAATCCCAACGTGGCACAGACTTAGGCCGTCATTTTGTGACCTAGGCCATCTTAATTTAAACACTAACAACACTATATTAGTACTGCAGTGTATATCCATTCAAACTAGCGCCATATTGTTATTAGACATTGTAATCACATCCGGTGAATCCTGTCTATATCCGTCTCCGTGTCATAGCTTCATTAAAAAAAAACCTACACGGATATTCACTTTATAGTAAGTGATACAACAGCTTATAACACCATGACACTAGTAATATCACTGGCGGTAGCGCCCTTCAAACCGGAGTAGTGGTGGACGGCGTACGCCAATGGAGACCTGCCGCCTGTATAATGGTCATTAATACGATTCTAATTTAGGTTATATACACTTCATCGAATCGTACTTCATATATATGTATATCATCATCAGCTGATGGACGTCCACTGCTGGACATAGGCCCACTCTGAAGATCTCCGCATCGATCTGTAATAGTATATATATATATATATATATATATATATAGTAGCTATTCCCGGGCCGCTTCGTTGGCCGTAATATGGGATCAAGCTGCTAGTTACTTCCCATAGCAGCCGTTACCATAGCAACCGCGTAAACAGTACCGAATGAATATTTCTATAGAAGTCAATTAGGTATAAAGCTATGAAGGATGTATGGATTACAGGAAATGAATATGCTGTATCCATCTGCAGATCATACCGCGTCGGATGCGAGTGTTGAATGGTCGGAGTGTTCACTTGTTTTCGCGTGATCGACGAACAAATGAAGCACATTTTTATATGTTATTTTATCTCTAACTTCTCACTTTTACATAGTGTTAAGACAATGAAGTTAGTTTTTTATATATATATATATATATATAACATGGCGCTAGCTAGGATGATATACACTGCACCGCATTGCGCTTTTCGCCTGAGATATAAGTCGTCTCATTAAACCAATAGTTGCTCTAGCTGCAGCGCCTTTCAAACCGGAACACAGTGGTGTTTACACAGGACTGTGTGTCGGCTGCAATAGATGCTGCGGCGGTACCTTCGCCCCGGATACTCCTGATCTTTGAAGACAGTAATGCCTTGTGTTACAACCAGCTCGCACCGGAAACGAACCAGGGACTTCTATCAACGGAGCTTAGCTTCCATGCATGATGCATCCTTTTTAATTAATTCACTTAACATATCCTTAAGTTACTAATGGTGAAGGTCTCCAAGTTATCAGATATACTAGGATACTACTGCAGACCGTTAAGGAGTGGAAGGTTGCTACCTCGCCCACGTGTTCCGGCACGACAGATACCACCTTCGAGTTATGATGAGTAAAGTTGAAGGGTGAAGACAACGTGGACGCCGAAGAATATGCTGGCTGCGAACTTAAAGTAGTGGACCAGTATCACCACTGTTGGGCAACTGTTCCATATAGCTCAAGGCAGCTATACCACCAGTAATGAGGGGGCACTTTAAGAGGAAGAATATATTTAACAGCTTACATGAGGTACATGTGTTACTCTCCGGTTTGAAAGGCGCTGTAGCTAGTGTTAGGTGTTAAAACGGTTGCAGTGTATATCATGTTCACAGATGATTTATGAGAAATCATCTAGGTATGTACCAATGCAGCAAATTGCTGTATACTGTGCTCTGGTTTGAAGGGCGTTGTGGTTAGTGTTGTTGCGGTAGACTCGTCATCCTATGCGTCAGGCGAAGAGTGTAATGTAGTGTAGTTATATATCATCCTAACTAGTGCCGCGTTGTTGTGAGCTGGAGTATAGATTGTACCAACTCGTGAACATCCGGCTTTGGTCGATATTTTGAATTATGAAATAAAGTAATGCCAACTTTCAAAACGGTAAACCGGCGCTCTCTGTATTTCCGGACGACCACCAAACGTGCGCACTTTCTCGTAACGGTTAATTATATTGATAAAGATACATTAAAAAAAAAAAACACACACAGCGTTAATTGGAGATAATTTTGAACAATTTACTGCGCGCAATAAAGTTGACATTAACGCGCCGCCCACTGGCGACATCTATTTATAAATTCAGTCGAGTACAGTACAACGCCATCTACACACGTATGCACAGACAGTGATATCGGTAATCGTTCCAAATTTAAAGTATAGATGGCGCTTTAATCTATTATAAATAAAACAGCAATATAAACAGCACTGTACCAGCGCTTAATACAGCGCCATCTATATAGTTTTGAATACAGCGCCATCTATATAGTTTTGAATACAGCGCCATTAATATAGTTTTGAATACAGCGCCATCTATGTATAAGCACTTTAAATACATCCATGTAACTTCTACATGAATACAGCGCCATCTATGTACCGGTGCTTTAAACGGCAACATTACGTAATATACTGCCATCTGTACAACGGCGCTTTGAACACTTCGTCAGTACCATTCAACAGTGATCGTGATCACGACTCCAGATGTTGATCGCAACCTTAACGCTTAGAACATACCATCAGTTAAATCAGGAATATCTAAAGATCGAATTGGTTGTCGCAATCTGATCGGCAAACTTCAGTTCGAAGAGGGCACCTACTGGTGATGATGATCATACCGCGCCAATTATATGACGTAGAGCCGTTGCCTGTTAGTACAGACTCGAAGAGTGCGCAGCGCTGACTGCTGTTACACAGTTCGATACATTTATATGAACAAATAGGAGTAAACCTATCAGCCAACAGACGTCTACCGCTGGACATAGGCCTCTATCAAAAATCCACTTTTGTAGAGGTTCCTATGGTCGGATTAGGTCATTTCCACTACCCTGGCCCACTGCGGTTTGGTGCGAGTCAAAGCCTCGTCTGTTGATTAGCAGGAGCAAGTGAGGTTGGCTTGGGTCCTGTGAGTTGTACGGGACTTAAGGTGAGCGAATAATCATCATGATTAGTGGTAGACCTAGGTTGCCGGAGACCGTCTACGTGATAGGTACCACCGCAGTTGCACCCGACAAACAGTAGTATGCAAACATAACTGTATTCCGGTTTGAAGGGCGCATCGTAGCTTCATTAAATAGTTCAACGTGCTAAATTGTAAGCTTATATATAATAAAACTTCGCGTGCTGTAACTAGATTATATACTTCACCATATTGGGTTCATAGCCTCATGTGTAATATTTAACCTTCGTTACCGCAGTAATCACAATCGTTATATTACCTACAGTAGTATATAAATACTACAGCGATAGTTTCATTTTTTAATTGGACGAAGCAGCGAAGTGTATCCGCCTTGCGGTATAACATATCGACTCTCGTTACCCCACCAATTTCACTAGTTACAGCGCCCTTCAAACCGGATGACTAATGTTTGCACAGTACTGTGTCGGCTGCAACAGGCGCTGCGGTGATACTTAGACGGTCTCGAGTAATACACTACCGCCGCAGTTTCCGAACAACGGCGTACAGATGGCGCTGTAATCAATCAAACATACGTCAGTACAAAGCGCGCGCTGAACGTCAGCGGCGAGGTCGCGCCGGGTCAAGGCGACGCAAGGTCGATGCCGCTCACTAAAATTATTTTTATACGTAGTGTATCGATCTTATTTGCGCAGAGTAACACACACTACGGCGCACCGCGAGCGCGGGCGGCCACACACACGCACACATACGGACCGTGTCGGCGGATCGATATTCGTGTATATTTTTTATTTGATTAATAAACGAGGCGAGCGGGACTTACACCTGATGGTAAGTGATACGCTTGTAACGACGTGGCGCTACTTAACGTGATATACACGTAGAGATATAAGGTGCCGAGTCGCTGTACCACAGTAATTACACTAGCTACAGCGCCCTTCAAACCGGATCACAGCAATGTCCGCACAGTACTGTGTGTCGGCTGCAATAGGCGCTGCGGCGGTACTTAGACGGTCTCCGGCAACAGAGACACTACCACCAGTAACAGCTACAGCGTCCTTCAAACCGGATCACAGCAATGTCCGCACAGTACTGTGTGTCGGCTGCAATAGGCGCTGCGGCGGTACTTAGACGGTCTCCGGCAACAGAGACACTACCACCAGTAACAGCTACAGCGTCCTTCAAACCGGATCACAGTAATGCCTGCACAGTACTGTGTATCGGCTGCAATAGGAGCTGCGCTGGTACCTAGACCGTGTCCTGCAACAGAGACACTACCACCAGTAATAGCTACAGCGCCCTTCAAACCGGATCACAGCAATGTCCGCACAGTACTGTGTGTCGGCTGCAATAGGCGCTGCGGCGGTACCTAGACGGTCTCCGGCAACAGAGACACTACCACCAGTAACAGCTACAGCGTCCTTCAAACCGGATCACAGTAATGCCTGCACAGTACTGTGTATCGGCTGCAATAGGAGCTGCGCTGGTACCTAGACCTTGTCCCGCAACAGAGACACTACCACCAGTAACAGCTACAGCGTCCTTCAAACCGGATCACGGTAATGCCTGCACACTACTGTGTCGGCTGCTATAGGAGCTGCGCTGGTACCTAGACCGTGTCCTGCAACAGAGACACTACCACCAGTAACAGCTACAGCGCCCTTCAAACCGGATCACAGTAATGCCGGCACACTACTGTGTCGGCTGCTATAGGAGCTGCGCTGGTAACCTAGACCGTGTCCTGCAACAGAGACACTACCATCAGTAACAGCTACAGCGCCCTTCAAACCGGATCACGGTAATGCCTGCACACTACTGTGTCGGCTGCTATAGGAGCTGCGCTGGTACCTAGACCGTGTCCTGCAACAGAGACACTACCACCAGTAACAGCTACAGCGCCCTTCAAACCGGATCACGGTAATGCCTGCACACTACTGTGTCGGCTGCTATAGGAGCTGCGCTGGTACCTAGACCGTGTCCTGCAACAGAGACACTACCATCAGTAACAGCTACAGCGCCCTTCAAACCGGATCACGGTAATGCCTGCACACTACTGTGTCGGCTGCTATAGGAGCTGCGCTGGTACCTAGACCGTGTCCTGCAACAGAGACACTACCATCAGTAACAGCTACAGCGCCCTTCAAACCGGATCACGGTAATGCCTGCACACTACTGTGTCGGCTGCTATAGGAGCTGCGCTGGTACCTAGACCGTGTCCTGCAACAGAGACACTACCACCAGTAACAGCTACAGCGCCCTTCAAACCGGATCACGGTAATGCCTGCACACTACTGTGTCGGCTGCTATAGGAGCTGCGCTGGTACCTAGACCGTGTCCTGCAACAGAGACACTACCACCAGTAACAGCTACAGCGCCCTTCAAACCGGATCACAGTAATGCCTGCACACTACTATGTCGGCTGCTATAGGAGCTGCGCTGGTACCTAGACCGTGTCCTGCAACAGAGACACTACCACCAGTAACAGCTACAGCGCCCTTCAAACCGGATCACAGTAATGCCTGCACACTACTGTGTCGGCTGCTATAGGAGCTGCGCTGGTACCTAGACCGTGTCCTGCAACAGAGACACTACCACCAGTAACAGCTACAGCGCCCTTCAAACCGGATCACAGTAATGCCTGCACACTACTGTGTCGGCTGCTATAGGAGCTGCGCTGGTAACCTAGACCGTGTCCTGCAACAGAGACACTACCATCAGTAACAGCTACAGCGCCCTTCAAACCGGATCACGGTAATGCCTGCACACTACTGTGTCGGCTGCTATAGGAGCTGCGCTGGTACCTAGACCGTGTCCTGCAACAGAGACACTACCACCAGTAACAGCTACAGCGCCCTTCAAACCGGATCACGGTAATGCCTGCACACTACTGTGTCGGCTGCTATAGGAGCTGCGCTGGTACCTAGACCGTGTCCTGCAACAGAGACACTACCATCAGTAACAGCTACAGCGCCCTTCAAACCGGATCACGGTAATGCCTGCACACTACTGTGTCGGCTGCTATAGGAGCTGCGCTGGTACCTAGACCGAGTCCTGCAACAGAGACACTACCATCAGTAACAGCTACAGCGCCCTTCAAACCGGATCACGGTAATGCCTGCACACTACTGTGTCGGCTGCTATAGGAGCTGCGCTGGTACCTAGACCGTGTCCTGCAACAGAGACACTACCACCAGTAACAGCTACAGCGCCCTTCAAACCGGATCACGGTAATGCCTGCACACTACTGTGTCGGCTGCTATAGGAGCTGCGCTGGTACCTAGACCGTGTCCTGCAACAGAGACACTACCACCAGTAACAGCTACAGCGCCCTTCAAACCGGATCACAGTAATGCCTGCACACTACTATGTCGGCTGCTATAGGAGCTGCGCTGGTACCTAGACCGTGTCCTGCAACAGAGACACTACCACCAGTAACAGCTACAGCGCCCTTCAAACCGGATCACAGTAATGCCTGCACACTACTGTGTCGGCTGCTATAGGAGCTGCGCTGGTACCTAGACCGTGTCCTGCAACAGAGACACTACCACCAGTAACAGCTACAGCGCCCTTCAAACCGGATCACAGTAATGCCTGCACACTACTGTGTCGGCTGCTATAGGAGCTGCGCTGGTAACCTAGACCGTGTCCTGCAACAGAGACACTACCATCAGTAACAGCTACAGCGCCCTTCAAACCGGATCACGGTAATGCCTGCACACTACTGTGTCGGCTGCTATAGGAGCTGCGCTGGTACCTAGACCGTGTCCTGCAACAGAGACACTACCACCAGTAACAGCTACAGCGCCCTTCAAACCGGATCACGGTAATGCCTGCACACTACTGTGTCGGCTGCTATAGGAGCTGCGCTGGTACCTAGACCGTGTCCTGCAACAGAGACACTACCATCAGTAACAGCTACAGCGCCCTTCAAACCGGATCACGGTAATGCCTGCACACTACTGTGTCGGCTGCTATAGGAGCTGCGCTGGTACCTAGACCGTGTCCTGCAACAGAGACACTACCACCAGTAACAGCTACAGCGCCCTTCAAACCGGATCACGGTAATGCCTGCACACTACTGTGTCGGCTGCTATAGGAGCTGCGCTGGTACCTAGACCGTGTCCTGCAACAGAGACACTACCACCAGTAACAGCTACAGCGCCCTTCAAACCGGATCACAGTAATGCCTGCACACTACTGTGTCGGCTGCTATAGGAGCTGCGCTGGTACCTAGACCGTGTCCTGCAACAGAGACACTACCACCAGTAACAGCTACAGCGCCCTTCAAACCGGATCACAGTAATGCCTGCACACTACTGTGTCGGCTGCTATAGGAGCTGCGCTGGTACCTAGACCGTGTCCTGCAACAGAGACACTACCACCAGTAACAGCTACAGCGCCCTTCAAACCGGATCACAGTAATGCCTGCACACTACTGTGTCGGCTGCTATAGGAGCTGCGCTGGTAACCTAGACCGTGTCCTGCAACAGAGACACTACCATCAGTAACAGCTACAGCGCCCTTCAAACCGGATCACGGTAATGCCTGCACACTACTGTGTCGGCTGCTATAGGAGCTGCGCTGGTACCTAGACCGTGTCCTGCAACAGAGACACTACCACCAGTAACAGCTACAGCGCCCTTCAAACCGGATCACGGTAATGCCTGCACACTACTGTGTCGGCTGCTATAGGAGCTGCGCTGGTACCTAGACCGTGTCCTGCAACAGAGACACTACCATCAGTAACAGCTACAGCGCCCTTCAAACCGGATCACGGTAATGCCTGCACACTACTGTGTCGGCTGCTATAGGAGCTGCGCTGGTACCTAGACCGTGTCCTGCAACAGAGACACTACCACCAGTAACAGCTACAGCGCCCTTCAAACCGGATCACAGTAATGCCTGCACACTACTGTGTCGGCTGCTATAGGAGCTGCGCTGGTACCTAGACCGTGTCCTGCAACAGAGACACTACCACCAGTAACAGCTACAGCGCCCTTCAAACCGGATCACAGTAATGCCTGCACACTACTGTGTCGGCTGCTATAGGAGCTGCGCTGGTACCTAGACCGTGTCCTGCAACAGAGACACTACCACCAGTAACAGCTACAGCGCCCTTCAAACCGGATCACGGTAATGCCTGCACACTACTGTGTCGGCTGCTATAGGAGCTGCGCTGGTACCTAGACCGTGTCCTGCAACAGAGACACTACCATCAGTAACAGCTACAGCGCCCTTCAAACCGGATCACGGTAATGCCTGCACACTACTGTGTCGGCTGCTATAGGAGCTGCGCTGGTACCTAGACCGTGTCCTGCAACAGAGACACTACCATCAGTAACAGCTACAGCGCCCTTCAAACCGGATCACGGTAATGCCTGCACACTACTGTGTCGGCTGCTATAGGAGCTGCGCTGGTACCTAGACCGTGTCCTGCAACAGAGACACTACCATCAGTAACAGCTACAGCGCCCTTCAAACCGGATCACGGTAATGCCTGCACACTACTGTGTCGGCTGCTATAGGAGCTGCGCTGGTACCTAGACCGTGTCCT